>VWPW01013339.1:361901-484114 GCA_013389825.1 Crypturellus undulatus
TTTCTTTCTTTCTTTCTTTCTTTCTTTCTTTCTTTCTTTCTTTCTTTCTTTCTTTCTTTCTTTCTTTCTTTCTTTCTTTCTTTCTTTCTTTCTTTCTTTCTTTCTTTCTCCTTCTTTTGCCATTCTTAATCTAAAAGAAAAGTCACTTCAAGTGAATATATATATATATGCGTATATATATGTGCTCTTCATGCACTGCACATTACGTTAGTGTACCTATGTTCTAAGAAGTCAGAAGATCCAAAATTGCTCATTCTTTTCACCTTTGATGTCTTCAAGAAGTGACTGAAATATCAATAGCGTGACTGATCACAGGGGAAAAACCACTTCCCTCAGGGTGAAGTAACTGGGTTTAGGATGGCTTTCATGCCATCTCCCCTACAGAAGAGGATGAGCTCCAGGGCACACATAAATATATATCATATACATATAGCCACCCTCTCAGCTAGGAGCAATACATATATTTAACAAGCACATTTAGAATGCAACCTGGTTTAGCTTCGACTGCACTAACTCACACAATTAAGCAACATCGGTAGCCAATTAGCTCATATTTTTCTCATGCTGAAAGGAGGAGATATAGCATGGTTCTAACCTATTGCATGCCCTTCAGCCATCAGCATGCCTAACACTGGGAAAACTGTAATGGTAAACCTCTCAGATATAGGCTTTCTTCTTTTTCACTATATCAGGAGCTGGTAAAATATCATGTCTGAGTATCGGAAAAGATGATTAACTTGATGGCTACTACTAGCAGCCACCTTATGTTTAAATTAAATATTTGGCATGGGAGGATCTGAAAACTGCATAGAAGTAAAAAAGAACTCTCCATTAGGTGAAGTCTGCTTCTTATTGGAAATGCTTGCACTACTCTACAACCTATTCAGTGGGACATACTTTGTGAGATCATATTGTATGATCTTCCCTAGACATTAAACCCTGATAATCTTTCTAGGTTCTCGCAAAAAGAAAATGTATTCTTCTTTGTACTCACTAACTCGCTAAGTAGAGCCTTAAAACCACAATCTTCCTGTCATACTTCATACTTTGATTTTTTATAAATGTATATAGAAATATTATTTTTTATATATATAATATTAATTTAGTCAGGTATTCTATGTACTCAGTTGCAGCACATCATCCCATAGCTACCTAAGGCAATGCTGGACTGAGAAAGTGTGAAATATCCTTTTTCGCGTGTGTGTGAATAGAGCCTTTAATGCTCAAGTTTAAATGAATGGTGTATTTTTTGGCTAGGTGTCAAAGACTTAACAGAACTTGTACTATAGTCTTCTCACAGGAAAAAACAAATAGTTTCACACTGAGGTATTTGGAAACAGGTGTGCTGAACAATTACAGAATGTTACAGCTCTTGGAGACATTCCTCCAAGAAATTAAGGTCTAAAAATGTATAGTAACACTACCACATTGATAAAATATCTCATATCAAATCCCACTGGAAAAGAAAGAACAACTGACTGGAGCACAAAGAGAAGATGTGGTCATTATTATGTCATGGCATGAAGCAGATAGTTTTTGTTGCCAAAAGGTCTGGAAAGAAAACAATAGAAAAGCTTTGCTTGGAATGTAGTTTGGAACAACAGAACAACATTGTCTGCTTCAACGCCCATGGTCACCACCCTGCCCCATGTTGCAAAACACTCTCCTTGGTATGCTCATCAAAATGCCTCATGGTTTCATCGCTGCTTATTTCACACTCAGGTCCAGTTCACAGCTCTGTCTACACAAGTGGGCTATCTACACAAGTAAAGTGTTTTCTTACTGAAGTCTTTCTTTTCCAAAGCGGCAAATCCTTATTTCTGTTTCACCATCTCTCCATCTCATTTCAATTCTTTCATGAAAAAAATCTAAATTTTCAATCTTTTTCTTCCCGGGCTACAACATAAATCAAACTCCCCTTTCATAAAACTGATAAAGCCAACATTTTACTTCTGCCTCCCTGTTTCCAACAAACATCCAGGCACAATAGTAAGTTGTGATAAATTCACAAAAAGGAATCCAACCTCTGGTCCACTTCCTTAAAACATTCTCCTGCTCTTACGAAAAGAATTTGCATCCCCAGAGACATCAGCACGGCAAAACTTTGCCTGGGCCTTGTAATTTCTCCTACAGTCTCCCACTTTGAAAAAAATATTCTCAGAAATGTGGAGTTGTCCATCAAGTCTGATTTATCTGCTACCTCAGGGCAAGGTGACCCCACCTCCTCACCCCGCAGGTCCACCAGGCTAGGCATGCAACACTTCCCCATGGTGTAGTGGGAAATTCCTCCCTGACTCTTGCTGCATTCAGGTTACAGCCCTATCATTACTTTAGCATGTGTAGCTACACATTTTATTACTGGTCACAAAATTATTATTCTTCTTTTTTACAAATCCAGCCACACTATTTGACTCTATGACCTCCTGTGGCAGTGGATCCCAGAGACAATTCTCTTCCTTTGCCAAATCTATAACAGACTGTTTAATGTTGGAGGATGAAAATATATTATCCCATCTTTGATGTTTAAAGAGAGGGGAGAGACCTCAAGACCTTTCTGCATATTATTCAGTGTAACACATTTGTATGCCCTCCACAGAGCTTGCATGTCTTATTCAAGGTCAGCTCTGCTCCACACTGCAGTCCAACAGCCTCCCTGCCTAAGTTTTCATGTAGCTGTTGCACACTGAGTTGCTAAATGGTAAAATCAAGGCTAAAGCTAGTGTGAAGTCAAACAGCAAATTGAAGCAAACCTAATACTTGGTACTGCTTTTGTGCTTCTTATAAAACACCACTTCTATAGCTCCTTTCATTCATGGACCTCAAAGAACTTGTGTAAAAGTGGGCAAATGTCACCAGCCCCAGTATCAGCAGAGCTCTGGGAAGCGTGCACTTTCACAGGGGCCTGGGTCTGATGCAATTTTATTGATATTAGTGCAGACACAATGCTGCAAGTTGGTTATATACATCAGGAGAATCAGTCTTAGGAGACTTGAGAAATGAGTTGATCCCGATTCACAGAGCTAGTTAGTGACACAGTAAAGGCAGCATATGCTTGCCACTTTAGTCCTCTCCATGCTGGTTGTAGCAGGAGGGTTATTTTTCCATAATAATCGTGCTACGTGCTTAACAAATTGTGTGGCTACTAATGAACTGCAGTTTGGCCTTAGGATGCTTTTCAGGACCCCAGCGGCCCCTCCTCTTCTCTATCCTCAACATGTTAAGGCTGGACCACCAGCGACCTGAAATATCGAAGAAGCAGAAGAAATAAACAGCAAGTTAGACTCCAGGTCTCTTTATGATCCTGCTTAGGCTTATCAAGGGACAGATGTTCATATACAAGTTTGGCGAGACTTCCTAATCTTATTACAGCTTCCAGTGGGGCAGAAGACTGGTTAATTATTACTTTATATTGCAAATTCTAACCAGATTTTGTCAAGCAAACATTCTTTTTTTTTTTTTCCTTGAGGAAATTGTTTCCTTTATTTCCAAAGAACAATCTAAAAAAAAGACCACTCTCATTCTGCTTTATCCTAGCCAAACTGCTGGAGATGTATATATTTTTTTTAAAGTAAAATTTAGATCTCCATCCAATGACATCTGCCATGTCTGCCACTTTCCCCTGTTCATGAGTGCCATTTTGTGGTTTGCTTTTCAAAAATCTTCTAACTTTAAAAATCACAGTTTATTCATATCAGCTCTGCTCCTGTTCCTCAAACCTTAGTTAAAGAAGTTTGGTGATGGAGCTCTCTCTCTTCTACAGGGCAATCTGTTCCCCTCGCCCAAATCCTCTTTGCTGCTTTTTCACTCTCTCTGATGTGGCCAAGAATGCAAAAACAGCCACCAGACGTCTGCTTTTGCTTGGGAGGAAGTATGTGTTGGGAGGCAGTATGACCTCCCAGCATGGTACAAACACTGGGCTCTGACTTGAGAGATCCTAGGTTCTCTTTCTACCTGGTATGTTGGTTTCTCCTTTGGTATGGGTACAATATTAATTTTCTATCATCTGGCTCATAAAATGATTTGAGATTGGCTGCTGGACGGCCTACTTCATATAGCTATTATCTCATGTAAGGTGATAATTCATGATCTGCTATTCCAGTTGACCTTACGTTTGGCTGGAAAAGTGCATGGTGGGCTTAGCTTGTCTGCTGGTTTTGTTGCTAGCATTGCTTTCTTTCAGGTCAAAATGGAGGATAGAGACAGTGGATAGAGTCAGTAACCATCTTAATGATAGAACATATATTGGTACATTATACTATTACATTATACACACACACAAATATACCCTCGCACACACAAACTGTCACATCAGTTCTTTAGTGCTCTTTGTTGGATGTAAATGTAAAAGTCATTATAATCCCCATACAAAATTAATTAGAGGCAGAAATTCCCACATTCCTACTTTCAGAGGGTTACCAGATATTTATTTTTTTAATTTGGTTCTACCATCTTGTCAAAATAAAAGTTCTTTGCCTAACACTTATGAGGCCTCTAAGCCTAATTGCATTCATCTTTATCAAGTCTTGAAACTGACTGATATATTTAAATGAGCAAAAATAAAAAGATTTGAGGCAACTGAAGTCTCTTCAATAAGTTGAAGAAAAATTTCCAAAAGACTATGGAAGCAATAGTGACCAGAACTGTAAAGAAAGATTTTAAAACTAGTAAGTTGCCAAGTGGATCCTTTACTTAATTAGTCTTTCTTTCAAAGAATTAGCAAGTTAAAAGCTTAAAAAAGAAGTGAAATTTGAATGTGTTACCCTGTCTATAAATATGACTTAAATTAGCCTTTCATTTGGCCCATATATAATTCTATTATATCTCCTTCCATATTCTAATTTCTTTGTCTTGCGTCTCTACATTTCTTCAGTATTGGGAGACTCCACATTTACTCCTGGAATAGCCTTTGAAGATTTTTCAGCCTAAAAAAACACCTCAGGTACATTTATACTCTTCTCCCCCTCTCTCTTTTTATTTATTTTTTTTTTTTTAAGATTTCATTGTTAAACATTGTGAGCATCTTTTGGCTGAGACTTGGAAATGGTAGTCAAAGCACTGAGTTCAGCCGCAGCTCTGATGCAGAGCTGCTCAGAGGCTGTAGGAGGTAGCTGCAAGAGCCTAGGTTTCATAGCTTTCATGGAGGTGGCTAGTCTCCCTAGGGTCCCTCTGAAGAAAATATGGTGTTTTGTGGGCCCATGAGAGACAATGGGTCCACGACAATTAGCTGAGAAGGACAGACCTACTGTCATTTTGTACCAAAAGCAGACTCATCACTGGAAACTGCATAGAGCACTCCTAAATAGAGCTAGTTGTTTGGTTGTTCAGTAAAAAGACATTTTCCCAGGGAAACAATGCCTCTGGCTCAATAGCCTTTTATGTCTGAAGGAAGTTATTCTTTTTCTGTGACAGAATTCTCAGCCAGTAATGTGACGGGATAGTGGGAATACTAGGAATATTTCCCACCTGCCTTCCTTGCTTATTTTGTAAGCTCATAAGGTTTCTGTTTCTACAGAATTTCTTCTGTTTCTGCAAACCATGTTGCTTTTTTATTTACTATTTAATTCACAGTGCTGGAATGGCTAATGAGGCTAATGTGGCTAATGAGGAGTGAGCTCCCTCTCTGTTCAGGCCTCAGCTTCACCAGGAGGTGGATCTGGGATATGAGTGAGGAGAGGCTCATGCCACATGCAGAAACTGTGCTCTTCGACTCGGACAAGATGTGACAGTTTAGGATAGAATCAGAACTTGCATATCCCCAGATCCCCTTCCTTTGCTGTCTCAGAATTTTCTCCCAGATGAATCCTGAACTAGAACAGAGCTGGACCTCATAGATCTAGACTCATAGTTCTTGAGTCTGCTACCTTTTGGAGGCCAGCAACTTATACTTCCTGATTTATCTGAGAATTTCATATTGTTATCATCTATCTCATAGCATAGGTGATACCTTTGCTTGCGAAAATTATCACAGAAACAGGTGATGTAAAAAATAGCTTTCATTTAGATCTATGACAAATAATGGAAGAGCTGTCTTTCTCTAGTGGCTGAAATAAGGAGATGCAAACTATGGCAGCTTGAGTTAAGTCCTTATTTTTACAGAAGCAATGACTCACTGTGTGACCATGGACAAGTCATTCGATTTCCTTGTCCCCTAGTCAACAAAACTATTAAATTATTATAAGACAAAAAAAAACAAGAAGTCCCTAGATTTTACTAAAAAACAAATCTTTCCTCTGAGCTCAGTTGGTGAATACATGACAAAAACAACAAATTGAAACATGGGTGTAACCCACAGCTCTGGCAAATATACCACAAAAATATGGAGAGGGTACAGGACTGAAAACGGGGGGAAAAAAAGATCAGCAATAACACTGAAATGCCCAAAGCACATAAAATCCTACTAACAGAAACAGCTTCAACAAAAGAGAGTATAGATGCCCACAGGGTGGTGAGTGGGAGAGTGTATTCAAAAGAAAAATAACAATCAAATGATCTAATGCTCCTTTCATCTCAAGCAACCTTTAAAGCTAGATTTCATCCTTTAACAGGGTACTATTTAAGTATGCCCAGAAACAACAGAGTGAACTTGAGTACATTAAAGGATGTGAAGAATATATAGTGAAGGATGGCTTATCCAATACTAATTGCAGGGAGAAGCATGTACGTCAAATAGGTAATTTTGGCAATTAGCTATGGTCTCATTTTTGAATCTGCACAACAATATCTGCTTTGGCAAGGCCGGAACAATAAGCCACGAGCATCTCACATGCTGAGCGTGTCCTAAAAGAGCTACATCATGTAATGGGAAGCATGAGGTCTACCTTACCTGCCCCTCAGAGTCCCCTTCACACTGAAGATTGCATGGGTGCAATAGACCTACCACAACCCATGAAAGCCCCACAACACTTGGCATCCAGCTTTCACAATGGTCTTTACAGCTGGAGTCTCAAGCCCTTTCCCCTTGCTGTTGCACAATATCTGGGACAATATTTCACAGAGAATGTTAAAAACAAAAGTACAGACCATCCTCAGATGCCAGAGTTATTTCTAAGTCTTGCTTTGTGCTGCTTAGTCATGGCTGGGGTAGTGTCCTACATAGAGCAAGGCTGTGGCAGAGGGTGCTGTTGCTTGGTTTGCTTCTCTGAAAGAAAACAGAATGTTGCATTAGCCCTGGCAGAGCAGCCAAGTGGCTCTAATGGGGTGAGAACATGAAGCACAGAGGAAAACAATGAACAGCAGAAAAGTCAGAGTTAGGCCTGCAGCAGAAGAGAGGCTATAAAGATAACATCAAAGAGTTTACAGGAAGGAAAAAAAAAAAAGAAAAAAGAAAGAAAAGAAAGAGTAAGGAGCAGACAACATACATATTAATAATCCAGAAACAATACTGAAAAACAACCTATTATCATTACTCAGATCAAAAGAACACGACAATTAACACCTCAGACATCTCTGTGACAGAAGGAGAGTGGGCTTAGCAACGAGACTGCTCTCCCCAGGCTCCCTCTGTTTCTGTGACTAGGACGAGGCAATGAGGGGGTAGGTTCACCCTTAGGAGCTGTAGTGCTACATGCCTAGCACTTTCACAGTGAAAGTTTTAAAAAAAAGAGCATTAAAACTGAGCAAAGATACAGTAAAATCTGGACAGAAATAGAAAATGAAGAAGAAAATTAGATGAGCCACAAGGTAAAGACAAGATTTGCTGCCTTGCCTTGCTCGAAGGGAGTGCAAGGAAAGATGGGGCACTACGTGCATGCTCCTCACTGAACTGCCAGAAGGCTTCTCCAGCGGCTCTCTAACCTCTTCACCTCTCCTCCCATCCCAGAGCTCCTTCTTCTACCAGCCTGTGAGGCTCCCCAGATTTCCCACTGAAAGAGAGTCCTATAGTGCTCTTCCCGGCAAACATATCATCATCTGAAAATCAGAGACATTCTCTGCTCAGATTGTGTCCACCTGCATTGGGAACGGCTCAATGGTCTGACAAGTCTTTTCCATATTTAATTTCTTTGATAGGCAAAATGGTAATTCTGATCAAATTAGATTTTCTCTTAATAATTCCCCACAGCACAAACTGTTATTTAGCAACTTCTGCCAGGTGCATGAAACCATTTCTCCGCGATGGGGGGATTTATGAGGTGACTGAGGTGTAGTACCCCAGAGGTGACTACAGTAAACGAAAGGTTACAGTGATGATAGGGAAAGACACATTCATTCTATTTTAGATATTTCATAATAAAAAAACCTCTTTCTACACATCTATCTTTTATTAGCAACTCACACTTGCTAGTGGTTTTGAATTTCAGATCAGATTTTTATGATTTTTACACTCATGTTCATACATGCATTGATGATGAGAAAGGGTCAAAATGCAAAACTAAAATCCAGCACATTTTTCATAGCTACTTTCAGGCTACAGAAATTATATAATTAAAAAAAAAAAAAAAAAGAAAAAGAAAAAAAAAAGGTGACCAAAGGAAATTTCAGGCTTCTGAGATCTACAAACATTGTGCGGTTGATTCCAAAGGATTTTCAATCAATTTCACATGCCAGATTCATTAGAGAAGAGGTAGGTTTTTTTGTTTTCTCTTGTTTTGTTTTGACTACATCCATTTTCCTGATTCTAGACATTTTTAAAATGAGCCACTCAGCTGTGGACAGTTACAGGACAAGACTCATCAGACATAAGCTACAAGATGGGAAATTCCATTTACAGATAAGGAAATTTTTTTCCAGAGGTCAACTCAATGAGAGTCCAGAGGTCAACCACTGGAGCAGAAAAACTGTAGCATCTCCATTCTTGGAGATATTCAGAACTGTGCTGGACACGACCCCAAGCAACCTGCTCTAACTGGATCTGCTTTGAGCTGCATAGTCAACAAGGTGCCCTCCAGAGGTCCCTTCTGACCTAAACTACTGTATGAATCTGCATACACAAAGCACAAGCACAGCAGCTTATTATGTAACTGCATAGTATGGGTTGGTTCTCTGATCTTTAAACACTACAGAAAAAAAAAGAATTAAATAATAAGAATAAAGCCAAATCATTATTAATTAATACTTTGGATCTATTCATAGGAAGCTGTAGAATTCAGTGCAAAATGCTGGTTCGCTCATTAAAAATTACTGTTGTTAACAGGATTATGATTAAACCAAACCCTTGTGCTTTGCTGCAAGTTTAATGGGTAGTATGAAACCCCCTCCAATCTTTCCTTTCAACAGCAGCTATAGGATCATTGAAAGCTTTGGTTCACCATCAAAAAAGCGGACAAAGCCACCTGGTTGACTTACTATTCTCTGCAGTTCAGGAGCAATGGAATTTCACCGAGAGGTAGGACAGAATGTCATAGTGCTCTTAAACACAAAATGCTGGTGCTACTTCTTCAGGCTGAGCTGGAATTTTTGCAAGAACGGGCTGACACCTGGCTTTTCAAAGGCTTCTTGGTTAGGCCAGATTTAAAATACCAAGATCGTTTGGTTGGGGTTTTTTTGTTCATTTGTTTGGGGTTTTTTAGTTTGTTTGTTTGGTTAGTTGGTTGGTTGTTTTGTTTGGTTGGTTCCTTGCTTGGTGGTTTGTTTGTGTCTGTGCATGTATTGATTGTATTTTAATTTACAAATTTCCTCTCCACCTTTTCCTTCCTTCTTTTTACTTTTATTGTCTCTCTGCTTTATCCCGGAGAAAAAGAAAGCAAGAAGGAAAGATGTAGAAACTTGCATTTCTATGTGGGTGGGAGGAAAACTCATTTTCAAATTTCTGTTCCTACTGCAATCAAGTCTGCTCTTGGTTTGTACACATAATCTGCAGATCCTATTTTCTTGTCTTTGCTACAGCAATAGCTAGATTTGAGATGCCTACTGAAAGCCACTCAAACCTCTGAATTTTTTATGGGCTAACTCATCATAAATTACTATTTATTTAATTATGAATAATGCTAAGCAAAAAAAATAATAACTGGCCAAACTGAATGATGATGGAAATAATGAAAATAAAAAAGGTTTAAGCACATGAGTCACAGCACATCATTGTTTCCTAAAGTCTGAGCCATATCCCCTTGTAGGGTATGAAGAGCTAACAATGGGTCATGGAAGATGAATACATTAAAATGGGTGTATATTTAATAACTTATAGTGGTTTAGCAGGAGAAGGACATTTATTTTTCTCCTAGTGCAGTGTGACTCAATTTTCAAAAGCTTTGGAAACAGTCTGGAACATCACGGTTCAATGCAGCATATTGCTATTAGCCAATGGTACAGGGAATCTGTTAAGAGTTTCAGGCAAATTTTGCATACCTTGGAGGCTCCCACGATATGATACAAATGATACAAAAATGTGAGCACACTCATCTGACCCAGTTTGTAGCTAAGTTCTGAATTCCTTGAGAATTGCTACAAAAGAACAAAAATGATAGCAAAGATTTAAAAGATAGACAGTAATGCATGATGTCACAGCATACAGAACTGAACATAAATTTTTCCTTGGACTTCAGTGGATGCATTGCCCGAGTAGTCCACCGCCTAGGAAAAATCTAACAACTGCAAATCCTCTATCCCTTTGTCTGTGGCTTCACAAGGTGTGTAGTGGTTGAATGGATGAACTGCTACTACCCATGCATGAAATCCAACAGCTCTGAAACACCTCCTTGTAAACTGCATTCAAGTGGGAGCTTAGACTCACTGTTACTATGCTGTTCTTCTGAAAAGTACATTACTCTCTGATGTAAATTATATCTCTATATAAACATATTTTTTGTCTGCACTACCTAATATGTTGCATCCTGCTGACATCAGTTTTCATCTCCATAGGATAGATTTTCAAGAGCACCCTTCCATAAATCAAAGTCTCATAGACCACAATCAAAGCCTGTATTTAAACAACAAAACAAGTTAGATTTTCAACAGGGCCCAGAAAAGGGCACAAAGTTTTCCCACACACAACTCTTAGAGAAAACTGTTTGAACAAAATGTGGTCCTGTTTTTGGGTACTAGAAAATCTGGCACTGCAGAGCTTTGAGAATATTGCCTCTTCAGTCTATCCAAACTCATGATCGTGTGCTTTCATTAGCAAACAGTTCATGACTTTGAACTTTTAGGGATTAAAGCTAAAATTTGCTTGCACACATATCATCAGGCTCTTCCTCAAATATTTGTAGGCAATCACACGGAACACACTTCATTCTTCCTAATATCAGCAAAATAGATCCTTCTATTCTGTCTTATTATTCTAACATGAGTGTAATTTTGAAAGCTCCTAAGCCATTTGTGGGCTAGGAAATGCCAAAGTCAAACTGCATCCCCGGGTATTAGGATCACATTTATTTCTATGAAAGAGATACCAATAAATTTATAGCTGATTTTGGTTTAACATAACTGTTCTTAAAATATGTCCTATTGGCTGTTGGTTGTCTGTAGGGACCTGTCATGTGGTCCAGATTTTGTTTTTTCCTTCCAAAGCGACACAGAATTCAGGATAGGGACTGGCCTGAGACTTAAGAAGCCTTGTAAGTTGTACAACTCATCATCTGTGAGGTATCAGCCAAGCCATTTCCTCCTTGTCTACCTTTCCTTTCTCTACTCCCCTTGCTACATCTTGCCTAGTTGAGTAAAGAAATTACAGCATTCATTTACTGATCACACCCAAACAATTTGATTGCCTTCTATGACAAAATGACTGCATATGTGGACCAGGAGACAGCAGAGTCTAAATGAGCAGACAATTAGATGAGTAAAATGCTGGACGGACAGTTGGACTTGGAATGTCGTGGTTAATGAGTCATACTCTATCTGAGTGCCTGTGACAAATGCAGCACCACAGAGGTCTGTAATGGAATCTGGCCTGTTTAATATTTTTATTGATGATCTGGAGGACATGATAGACTGCACTTTCATCAAGTCCGGCAACAGTACCAATCTGGGGGAAAACACTGAATACACTTGAGGACAGGAACTGCCATCCAGAGGGACCCAGACAGGCTAGAGGAATGGGCCAAGGGAAGAGAGCGCCTCAGGAGACATAATAGTAACCTCCAAGTATGTATGAGGAGGTTATGGAGAAGGTGGAGCCAAGGTCTTCAGTGGTACATGGTGGGAGGACAGGAGATAGTACATGACTTGAAGCAGGAGAGGTTCAGAATGGATGTAAGAAAAAAATCTTCTTTTCCATTTAGGATAGTCAAGTGATGGAATAGGCTGTTCAGAGAGGCATTTCCATTCATTTCCATTTAGGATTTCCACTCTTGGATCTGACCACATAGCACTTTGACCACCTAGTCTGATCTGAAAGCTGATCTGGCTTTGAGTGGGAGATTGGGTGAGGGACTTCCTGAGGTCACTTCCAAATTGAATCACTTTGTGATTCTGCAGACTCCAGTACGCACTGAATCAGCATCTCAGTCATGAGTTGGCACAGTCTGTGGGCTCTTGCCCCGTCTAGAGCACCTGCATCGCTGCCCGTGACTTCAAGAAAGGAATCTTGGTGCAAGCCCAGACTGTGCTGGAACTACAGTGCAGATGTCTGTTCTGGCAGAATAAACCCCATTCATCCTGCACACATGTCTACCACGTGGGCAGCACACAAACAGTAGGTCCAACACATCTGAGAACTAGCCTGCCTCTAGATAGAGTTGACATAGAACTTGATCTGCCACTTATGTCTGTGCCCTAGCCATATCTCTATAGGGTATTCAGGGAAGTGGCTCTAAATCCTTCTTCAGAGAGCTGTTCCATTTTATGATGAAGCTGAAGTGTCATGAAGTGCTTAAATAGTCACTGTGGCAAAGGGCAAGAGAGGGAGATGGAGAAAATGGCTTTTTAGCCTGGTGTCTGGGGCAGCTGAGTTCAGCTTCCTGCTCTAGGCAATCGTGGAGACAAAAAGGAAGAGCCACAAAAACAGGGCACGGAGAGCATTCGTTTCCACGACAGCCAACGGTGGGACGAAGCAGACGTGTTCATAGGATGCTGAAGTTTGCATCAGATATGGGAGGAAACTCAACTTTTATCCACTACTTTCTGGTCACAGGGATGCCTGGGGAAGAGCCTTTTGCCCTGCTTTGTGCTCTCTGTCCCTATGAGGAGGTCACATAACAAGCTGGGGGGTCACCATTCAAATAGTGGCCATGGCTATATATAACATCCAACATACTAGGTAAAAAGCACTGTCTCCTCTGAAAACCTTGAAAAAAACTAGCCTTTCGTTTCTTTTACTTCCCTCCCCTGTGCTTCAAAATGAACATTTTTGTTTTGGATGAAGTGGAATGTATGTTTGCATTTTGCACTAAATAAATGTTTTCAGATTTCCATTTTGGCAAGAAAAACAAAAAGCTAAGTTCCATTTGGTTTGATTCTAACTTATTTCCTGCTCCCCCCTCCCTTTTTTTTTTTTTTATAGATTCGGCACTCTAACTGAAAAAAAACACAATTATTCTCACAGCCTTAGTCACACGTTTTCCAGGCAGTGCCTGAAATGTTTCCTTTCAACCCTCTGCAACATTTTATAGGTTGTCATTTTGCTGCTGCTTCAAGAACAAGAGCCTGCAGTTCTTCCAAGTGAACAGCTTCGACGACTTTCCTGACTGATGCAAATGTGTTATGCTGTTGACAAATCCTAACCACGAAAGTTGACTTGGCTATTGCTGTTTGCTGGAACTGGTATTTCCCCTGAAAATTTTCCTCCCACCCATCAACTGGAGCGGTCTGTTTTATCAAGTTAGTTTTTAATAACCTCTTTGTAAGCCTTACTTTTTTATTTAGGCAAATAAGAACTATTTTGAAGAACTGAAATTTGTCACTTAAATCACTATAAATTATTCCCTGAAGAGAGATGAGGCACTGAATGCACATGGAGATTGAAATGCCTCCTGATATGAAAACAAAACCCTTTAGTCTAAACTGAAACACACTGAGAGAGTAGCATGGAAAGTTTCAGCTGTATTTCTGTGTCTTTATTTCAGTTATTTGCACCTTGGTCTGGGACCAGGGAATAAGGCAATTGTAAACATTGCCACTATTCTAAAACTTATAACACGCAAACAGTGATTGGCTCCTGTCTCGAGGAACTTCTAATCTAAACTAATATACAACACAAAATGTGCAAAGAGACGCAGTGGATGATAGAGGTCTTCAACCATACAAACAGGACCACACAAACTTTAATTCTGCCCTTGGCCAAAATCTTTCTGAGAAAAACACAGTCAAGCATCCATGCTCATGGACCCAAGAGCAGAACTAGCTCTTTAAAATATACGAAAATTCACACACGCTAATAATAGCAATTTTGTCACAGTAGGTTAACTGTTAGGGTTTGGGTTTACAGACTTCAGGAGGGAGCTAATCTGGTGTATCCTACATCTGGCACTATCTTCAAAGGTGGTTCTCAACTGTATCTCATTTACTACAAGAAAAAGCATAAAACAACAGCTAAATTATTTTTTAGAACTACTAATCCGTATGGATTAACTGCCATAATTCAATTTCAGAGAGATGACTGGATTTTCATAACACATACACACACTGTCGCACAAAATAGACACAAAGATATTGGGGATCAACTAAATGTTTAACTAGTATCAAAATAAAATTAAAATTGTTTTTCTATCTCATACTTGTATTTTGAATGGACTGGAAAATGGAAAGAAGACATCGAAATACTATGTTAATGTCTATGGTATCTGTACTGGCTACTGAAAGATTTGCTTCTGATTTTAAAGTATTTCAGCTCAAGAAGATGTAGATTTTCTTGGCAACAGCTGCTGTGTAAAATATTCTGAGATAGAATTTTTTATCATAATTAATAATAGATGAAAATTTCTGCGTTTTTGATGTTCTAAACTCTATGCTGTTTGATTTACGATGTCTTTATAGTTGTTTTTCTAGTAATTCTATGCCTCTTTCTGTTGGTATAAGACTAGTCATCTCTTTTATTTCCCTAGTGGAGTTGGTACAGTACTCTTTTCTTCCTTTTCTTGACTCCTTTTCTGTAAATATATTTCATAAAGTTCCCCTTTCTTCCTTAATGAGACTGATCCCTGTGTTCTTTAAGTTCGTTGCCGTGGATTTTTCTTTCTTTTTCTCTTTTTTTTTGTTTTCCTTAACTCTGCACTAGGTAGCAATAAAACCTTGGTAGAGGCTATTGCAGTCAGGAGAATGCTCTGTGCACGCCCTCATAGTTGGCTATATTCTCTGTAATGAATGTTTTAAACTGGATTGTGACTGAAGAGGCATAGTCTGGTTGGAGGGTTGATATTTTTGGCTTAGATAGTGATTTTTTTCAGTGGGTACTGGAATTTTAGGGAAGTGCTCCCCATAAAAATTGCTGGATGATGGTCATTAATGGCCAGTTTCAAAGAGGTTCAGTACAGGTGCCTGTATTCTGTTATTACTGCATCAGCACTCCCAACTCAAGGGATAAAAAGGGCCATGCATGATAACTGGGACTCTGGTGATCGCTAAAGTTAATGTTGGCAAGGATTTGGCATGAGAACTGCCTCCCTCCTTTTCTATCACTCATAACTTTTTCAGCCAATGGTCCTCAAATGGGAATTTTTTCAGGAACCCCTGTACCCAAAAGGAAGTTTTTAGGAGAATCTTGGCCAGTGGCAGGCACATGAGAGGTGGAAGTTGCTCCTAGGAGATAGTCACATCCTCCTGCGAAGCACTTTGCATCCCCAGCTACATTAAATTTGTATTTATATAATAATAAATAACAAAAAGATAGCTCCAATCAAAGGTAATAAATACCCTCTCTGTCTTTTTGTCGGCATTACTGCAACATGAAAGCCAGTAAAATTTCATCAGAGAAGTCACTGTTGCAAGTAAAGAAGAGCAGTAAGAAATTCTTTCTATTCTCCTACACTGCCTGCTTCCCTGCTTCAGCACTGTGCATTTCTAAAAGGCCACTTCTGTTCTTACTCTGTAATACTGTTTAAGCAGCATTTATGCAACATGACTGTCAGCTGCCTCGTCAACATCTACATCTAGTTATTTGGATAGCTGGTTCTTAGCATATATCTTTACAGATGCATAAGCTTTGCCACATATATTGTTTAGTTTCTGTGGGTTTTTTTTCAGTAAAATCTATACTGCAACATGCCGTATGGGTGTAGTCATGGTAGTGTGGCTTTTTCTACTGTCTGCATTTTTATTTGTAACACTGCACTTTCCATAAAAGATTTTGGCAACAGCAATGGAGAATCATAGTTTAAATATAATAATATTAATTTACCATCCTTTTTTTCCTCCCTTCTCTTTTCTTTTGGAGTTACAGCTTTACAAACAGCCTCTGGTGCACAGACACTAATTTCTTCCTCGATAACCCCAGGAGATAACATTCTGGCATTCCTTAGTAAATTGGGCCTTGTAAAAACTATGCCTGGGTGGTCCATGATAATCTTTCTAGAACCAGGCTGCTCTCAGTCAGATTTTTCTTTTTTTTCTTCAGCAAAATATGCTTATTGAGAAAGATGTGTCCTTCAAATGGATGCACTTTTAAATACTGGTTGGAAAATAAGAATTAGACTTAACTATATAGTCTTGCCTTTTCATTTTTAAACTGTCCTTGTCTTAGAAACACGATTTTTAACAGAGCTTGGTAATGCATTAATACCTTGCGATTTTGTGACATCCCTCATCCTGAGAGATTCGGCTACTTTATTCTGAATCCTGATCAAACACAGACTCATCTTCAGGTCCAACGAAGCACTTCCCAGGCTGGTTCCTGCACAGATCTGAGCATTTTGCAGCAAGATCTGTGCTAAATAAGAATGATGAAGAGAAGAAAGATGAGGAAGTCTACCAAAGGCACATGTAGCTTCCTGAAACACCACTGACTATGTACCACACCGCCTCATGACATAGTTAACTGCATTACAAGAATGATGGTCTGCTGCCCTGGACGCTTAGCAGAATGAGACCGACTAATGTGTGCCCGGATGACTGGTGTGTAACCACTCCTTCATAGCGAGGACCACACAAAGCCTGTTTAATAGAGGCAATTAGGTAAGCCAGACGAGGATTTGGCCTCACCCTTTGTGGCAGGAAAAATATACACATGCATCACACAGAATTGTTTTGTCTGAATGTGGTGAGAGAAAATTAATTTTACATTTGACCACAGCCTCTGGTATTACAATAGGCTAATATTTCTACCAGTGATACATTTGGCCAAGCCTGAGTCAAGGAGCCTGGAAAAGAAGATTTACAAGATGTGCTAAATATCCTCGACTCTCACAGACCTGGCCCACAGACACCAGAAACTTTCCTTACCTTTTCTTTTTTTAGCTCATCAAAGATCTGTGGCTTGTGTGTCTTTCTGCAGTCAGGCACAATCTGTCTGAGAACACACGCAATACCAAGCAACTAAAATGGCACTTCCTCCCAAGGCAGGAATGACCACAAACGAAGCAGACTCTATTTGTGAGCAATCCCAAGGATGCCCCTTATTTTCATGGTGTAGTATCAACAACAAGGATAATAATAGTGAGCACATTTATGAAAATAAAAGAATAAAGATAAAAAATACATCTGTACACAAAAAAAAACAGCATTAACAATATGAAATCACTGAATTTACAGTAAATCACAAAGTGTAGCCATGTTAGGAAAGAAAATCATCGTCATTTAGTAATGCCAGAAATGCAGATTTTTCACATGATAACTTTATAACAGTGAATCTAAAGGTTTGAATAAGTCATGTACAAATACCATACCGGTCCCTGGTTGTTCCTGCATTATTTTAAGACTGAAAAGTGTATATTACACAGGTAACCTGTTGGCATTACTTGGCTGAGAAGTCCATTACAGAAGTTAACCAGTTGAAAAAACTTGAGAACCGCTGGCTTAGTGAAAGTGAACAGAGAAATTCCTTGCTCTGTTGAAATTACAGGAATATACGTAGAACAGCATTTCTTATGAGTGAATCTGGTCATCTGAGCAAGATGTCCAGGCACCCCTTGATTTTTATAAATAGAAAAAAAAAAAAGCAGAAGTCCATTTTATGTTTTACTTGGAAATGTGCCTTCTTGGCTGTTGCCAAGATCCATTGATATCATTTGTTCAGCAAAACATTCGCTTATTAGTGATTCAGAAGACAGGCCAAAGATTCACTTGGCAATTTTCTGTGCCCATTATCCAACTTCAAGGCCCACTCAAAATCGCTCCATTTATGAGCTTGGATGAGATAAAAACCTACAACAGTATGACTGCTGCCAGAAGAAGTCCAGAGGTGCTCACTTAGTCATAAATGTTTCAGATATAATTTTTAATCAGAGTTAATAATATTCAGAGCATAATTGTAACAGTTCAATATTTTATGGATAAAGATTGCAGAAGATACCAATAAAGGTGAATGTCGCGTTTGCTCTACTACTCCAGGTGGAACTATTTTTCTTTGAAATATATTTTTAAAGTATCTATTAATGTAAGATTGGATGGGATCTCTTGAATCATCAAGGCCAGAAAACCACCCAGCTATCATGAGCAATTACATAAACTCTTACATATAGATTGATTGAATTGTGTTTTACAAATAATTCCACTTTTACTCCTAGTGAATCTGTGGAAATGCTGTTTAGAACCTCAATAATTTAATGTTTGGGAATCTTCTTTCATTTTCCAACTTGATATAGTTTTTGTGACTGGTTAAATATATTTAACCCTTTATTTTGACATTTAGTTTAACTAGCTCTTCTCCTAACTTGGGATTTGCCATCCTGATATGTTTATAAACACCCCTTTGCTATGTTAAAAGTCAGACAATGTTTAGTAACCTCTCAAAGACAGACTCTCTGTTTGCCTTCCAGCAGCCTTTCTCTGAACCAGCCTCTCTGCTGAGGTCATCTTGCTTGAATGTGGTTGACCTCAGCTGTGCACAGTGTTCCAGGTGCACTCTCACGCACTGCAGTCATGTTAATACTTACCTCCTTCAAAGTACTAAATGAGATCCACTTGCTTATTCCTTTCACTCCATGTATGCCGCAGGCGCAGCCTTTCATACCTACAGCCCTATTCTCCCCTATGTGGTTGGTTCCCTGGCATACGAAGCTACAAATACCTCTCCATCATCTTCATGGAGTCTAGGGAGCTATGGGAAGATTGGACTGATCTCCCTTGGTCTTTGCTCTCCCTGTCAGATAGTGGTGACCTACCACAAAGGCGTATTGGGAGAGAGCATTACAAATATGCCCATATCTCTGTTTTTGCTTCTCTCCAGTTTAAAAACAAGGTGCCCAGTAACAGATAGGAGATGTTTCATGGCGACTCTCTGAGTTAAATGTTTGATACTGAAGAACAGAAATGAGAAAAAGGCAGAAACAAAAATCGGCAGTCCAAATAGCTTCTACAAAGCTATTCAACCCCTTCCTTTCAAATACCAGAGAAGAGGAGAACATAGCTGGGAGGAGTATATTCATTCAATCATTTCAGTCATTCTTGTCGCACTTCTGGTGTGCCCTTCATGCAGAATGATCACAAGAAACTTCACTTAAACTAAACTCAAACACTTACCAAAATACAACAGAAGGAAAGCAGAATAAAACAAATTAGTCTAGTCAAGACTAAGGCTTAAAAATGCCGAGGGTCCTATTAACTATAAAAAGCTTACAGTGTCTCTGTGTGTACGCACTTGCAAGCATGAGAGAGAAATGATATATGTACATGAAAAAAAAAGGAAATTAGCAATCCATGCTGCTTCAGAGAGATTGTGCACTTCACTCCTGACTCACATAGAAAACTTGCCATAAAAGTGACCCACATTCAAGAAATCAAGCCCTTCTAAGGCCAACACACAGAATAACATAGGTGACAAGGCTGACCAGGAGCAGCTAAAACCTCTGTTGATAATTCAATTACGATACAGGGCATGGGCATGTGTTTCAGTAAGTGTTTAGAGGGGGACCTTATCTATTGGGATAGAAAGGCACAGCGTTCTCTGTGTTCATAAATACTGGAAACATGCAAAGTGCAAATTAGCTGGAATTGGCAGGACCAATATCTGTTACAACATCAGATTAAAAGTCGGCAACTACTGGCAATTTTATGTATCACGCTGCGTTAACATTTTGTTAATGCTTTGGTAGAGAAGCAGGGGAAAATAACTGCAAACTTCCCTGTATAAATGCATACTTGTGTCTTAGCAAAGAGCTAGGGGAGAAGGGCGAGCAAGGAAGCAACGCAATTAGTGGAGATAAGCAACTTCCTAATAAACATTGGGGGCACATTTAGCAGCAAGCGCTTCCCTCCTTGTTTACCCCAGTTGTTCTCCTGGCTCTGGAAACTAATAGACAAAGAGATAAAAAAAGCTCTCTTGGGAAAAGTGCTGCAATGGCAGAAAATATTCCCGCAACCTGTCAGCAGAACCTAGAAATATTTGAGAACATTTGTAGAGTAAGGAACTATTTCCCACTCACACATAAAGACTTCACCCCAAATTGAAGAAAGGACTATAGATAATGTCAAAATAAAAAGGAAGCTTCCTTCAGCAGGTTAACCTAAGTTTTACTTAGCATAAACCACGTAATTTTACAGTTCTAACAAGAGCTAAGAGGGTTTCTGAGTCCTCTCAGCAATCTCAGAGTGCCTCCCCACAAATGCAGAGCCCAAATATTTGTTATTTGGCTGTGACTGTGAAATAGCTGCTCTGTGCTGTCTGCCTGCGTGGACACAGCTACTGTGCAGCATCAAGAACAAAGAAGATTAAAATACATCAAAGTGAATTAAGTATTTCTGCCAGGGGTACTTTTATTGTGAAGTGAGAGCACGCGTCTCTTATAAAATAATAAAAAATAAGAGCTACTGTGGAATAGCTTTCAGCTTTAAAATTGTATCACTGCTTTTTTTCCATGGTTCACCATATAGAACACTCCTTACTGAATTAAGATAACCTGAGGAAAAAAGTCCAGTTTAAATTTAACTTTAAATGATATTGGAAGGAATTTTGGAAAGGATATTTGAGTGTGGGGGAAAATATTTCTGAATAGCTTTTTTCCTGGAGAAAAAAAATCCAGATTTTTGTTTTAGATTTGAGCTATGACATTTTTGAAAAGAATAAAAAAATTACGAATTTTTAAAAAAGGACATTTTCAACCTTTGAAAGAATGTATCCAGGCCTACTGTTACCTTAAAATCCTGAGCATTCTTTCTGTTCATTTCCAAAGTTTTTCTCTCTGAAAAGGAAAAAAAATGGAAATATAAGCTGAAAAAACTCTATTAGGAGAATTACATTAACTAGAATATCTCCCCTAGATGAAAGTTAGACTCTGTGTGTAATAATGGCCACATAATTTAATCTAGTAGTTATTCAATCAAAGTATATAAGATACAAATGAATCCAAACACTCATCTATATATACATACTCATAAGCATAGCCATATTTATTTAAAGATTTTAATTAACAGAAAAGCATCTCTTCCTTTTTTATGAACAAAAAATCTCATAATTTTGGTGCTCATGAAGTTGGAAGTTATGCCCCATGAAGAACAGGAACAGGAAGTTATTGTTCTTGTTTTAAAAGAACAAAAATTTACATAAAATATATACTTTGGTTATTCCAAACCCTTGATCAGAAATCTGGAGGGGAAATTATTGTGATAGTTCACAAAAAAAGGCAATGTATTAATCTTCCGTGTATTTGTCAACCAAGAAAAATAGTGCCAATGGTAGAAAATCATTGCTAAAACATCTTGGCTACATCAAGTTCTCATAATAGGATGAAACATTTTTTGAACACAAGGTTTACGCATCCATCCCACCAAATCACACTTTTCTGAAAACATTGCTTCATAGTTATTAAAAATAAATCATAAAATGTACTAATTTCTCATATTACAGATATTCATGTGATAATAGTTTGTTCTCTGTTGCATCCAAATCTTCAGCTTCAATGACATAATCTTTTAACAGGGTGTCTACTAGTTTCTAAATGGAAGACACAGTGTACTTTTTGTCAAGTGAAGCTACATTTCACAAGAAGTGCCCAGCTATATTAGACTAAGATATTGTTTGAAAACATACTCCATCCTTTCATAGCAACAAGACTACCAGTTAAAGCCAAGGGTATAACTGTTATAGAATATGAAAAAAAGCACATCTTTGCAAAGATTTTCCAAATGCATGTATCCTCTTCCCCATACCTATAGCTGGTTTGAAATCAGCAGCTATAAGTTTTCCCAAACTTCATTTATTTAAAAATAAAGGTTACACCCAGGACCACATCCAACAGTGAAATCAGCCATGTAAACAAGATGGAAAAATCAGTTATTCTCACATATGGAGAGTTGTAAAAGGTATATGACATATGGAATCTGTAATTCAGTTAGGTCACAGTTTTGCTATAACACTTTCTTTTGCTCTTTTAACCTGCTAGGAAATGGATTTAAGACTGAGATGAAAAAGAAACCTATTGACTTGAATCGAAAGCCCTATAAAGATGCCACCCCCAATAAAGATGTGTTAAGTAGCAAATATACAGCATGCAGGGAAGATATGTCAGATTAGTGTGAAATATGCGTGGTTTAAAAAAAACAAACAAAAAAGTAGAAAAGAAAATCTTTGTTTACTCTATTATGAAAACCTCCAGGTTCTTTAATATTCTGTATGTTCATCAGACTAGGAAACTATGAAAACTAGAATACTTGTGGGAAGGGAAAACTGTTTCCTGCCCATCTCTGACCTCTCAGTGTAAAACTGCTAAGCGCTTTAGTTTACAGTACAAATATTTCTGGATATGGTATCCATCTGTTATATATTAGTGAAATGTTTTTGTTGTTCAGCATTCTTTCAAACAGCACTATTACAATTTCATCGAGAAAGGTTAATGGCTAAGTAATAGCTTGACACGTTTACAGTGGATGGTATTTCTGGAAATAGTATTTGCTGTTTAGCATTTCTTAAGCATAGCTGTTAAATTTTCAACCAAAGAGTGTTTGAAACTTCAGGATGATGTATCATATGTGGGGTGATTACATGGAGTATTACTCCTAAAATGTTTTTTCAAGGAAATTTGGCTATTTTTAACTCATAACGAAAGCTTTAAATGGTATGCTTGATTTTATTGTGGCTATCCATAAACATAAGTTTGGTACCAGTTTTTGAAATATTCCTTGCCTTGGCTACATCTTGACTGGAGGTCTTTATTTGCTCAATAAATTTTGTAGGTGTAAGCTGCTTATAGTAGTGGAAGAGATGTTGTAATCCTAAGAAGTCAAGTAACATACAGAACTGGAAAGGAAATGAAAAATCCCAACCCAAAGGCCTGCAAGAAATGCCTGTTAAAAACAGTGAATCAGACCCATTTCCATTCCAATTACTTTATATTGCAATTAGGGTGCTGAATGCTTGTTTGACAGATGTCCCAATCCAATGTATCAGATTGGGACATCTGTTTACGCAAATATGTATATATCTCGGTGGAAAAGGTACAGAAAGTGATCCAGGTATTTCTCATCCATTCCTGGATCCTGCCTGAGTCAGAAATTGAGATGCTTCTGAGTTCTATGGTCTTTCTGTCAAGATAGATAAAAGTCTCAGGGAATTTTCTCTAGCTTGAATTTTCTCTGACGTCCTTATTCAAGACTTAGAAGACTCTTGGCTCCCTTGGGTCAGCAGGAGATTTTGGCTCAGTATTGTCTTTCCAAAGAAGCCTCTCCAAATACACATGATGATGGGAAAAATAGTGTCACCGGCCTTCACGCCACTTTACAACCCCATTTCTCTTTCTTCTGAGTGGAGGTGAGGGAATCTCTACATTATGACCAATACTGAAAATCTCTGGTGATTTTTCTTCACCTCACAATGGTCTTGGCCGATATACTGGCACCAAGGGCACAGGTGATTCTGAGCATACATGAAGGAAAAAATTCTTAACAGTGAGGGTGACAGAGCACTGGAACAGGTTGCCCGGAGAGGTGTGCAGTCTCCTTCTCTGGAGATCTTCAAACCTGCCTGGCTGCCACCCTGTGTCACGTGCTCTAGGTGGCCCTGCGTGTGCAGGGGGGTTGGACTAGACGACCTCTAGAGGTCCCTTCCAACCTTAGGCATTCTGTGATTCTGTGATTCTATGATTCTACGATGCCAAGCTATTTCAAACCCTGTTAGCTACAAAACTACAGTACCTACAAAGCTGTCCTTGTGGACTACTCTGTCTCCTCCTCCTTCCTCTGTGTCCTCCTGGGGATTGGGACAGTGCTACCTGTAGAGGTTCCCTACTCCATGAAAGACAGCAGAGGAACTGCAGGAGACGCTTCCCATTCCTTCCTCCAGCTAGCAGCGCAGCTCCCTCTCCGCGCAACTTGGTTGGAGCAGAGCAGTGCTGTTGCATACATCCGCCATAGGGAAGCTCAAGGAGGCACCTGGAGTAGAATTTGGGCTGGTACATGGATCTCAAACCCCAGCTGGAAGGCACAGCACAAGCAGATCCTGGACCCCCAGTGTCCCATCTGCCCCAGTGCCAGGGTGAGGACTGCCAGGCAGAGACACTGCATGAAACTACCTAGAGGCCGATGAAAGAAAGAGACCAAGATCCCCAGCACCAGCACCAGATTGTCAAAATTTCTCTGGACTTTTGTCTCCAATATTTAACAGTATCACAGAATTTTGTGGTGTTGCTATGCCTTTTTCGCATTGCCAGTAACGCTGCTGATCACTACAGGGTTTCTTCTTGAAGGAGCACATTTTATTCCTGTTTCAGTTTCATCTGAAACTGAAGCTACTGTTCAAAGGCTTTGCAAGCAGCTTTGGTTCTAGAGACATCCCCTGCAAATGGGCCCATCTTTATGCAAAACAGCACTCCCTTACTTTTCACAAGTTCTTCAGCAAAATGTTGTCAAGGCTCTCAAACAAATGGGAAATCTCACATGCAGGATTTATAATTTTAAATCAAAGAGAGACTTTGGTTTAGATGTACACATTTTTTAACCTGGAAGGAAAATAATCAGTGTGGTAGAAAGACAAAATTCACAGACAAGCTGCAATAAATAAACCTTACATAGGGAAGACTCCGAATTCCACCATGAAATCCGGGACCAGCACTTGGAGTACCGCACAGCTGCAGAAAGGACACAAAATGAACCTCGTACTGCTCTGCAATCAAGCAGCAGACCTGTTTCACACAAGGCACCAGCTAATCAACCCAGACTGCAAAACCAACATGATAGACCCAAGTATCAACTGTTGTGAAAAGCTGTCTATGTACTTCACTGATTAGATCAGCTGAATACATATGGAACTAATTGGGAAAGAAAATGCCAGCTGCAAACAAATATATTGTCTGCCCAACCACACACGGCTGAATGTGGGCCCTAGCACAAAGCTCAGTTTTTGAAAAATATTGCAAAATACTGAAAAATGTTACAACTATCACCTATAAGCTCATGTGCCTGATTAAAGGCAACATACTGAAATTCATTCATAACTAGGGAAAGTAGTTTGTACTGCTGTCAGAAGCATTCTTTGAAATACCCATCAAACTCTTTGAAAAATGTAACAATTTACTTAGCACTCAGTTCTATATATGTGTTTAAATACTGCCCCATTTCCAGTTTCCCCCAGCTGGTGAAACAGGTATGAAAGGAATATGTATGAATAGGTATCAGCAAGTTTTGGTCATCCTTGGGACCTGACAGCCAAGTTTGGATGGTGACACAACACAGAGATGGATTTACTCAGTGGATTTACTGGGGACATGCTGGCTAGACAGGAAAGTGCTCTGGACAGCTAATCAGGATGATGTCTTTACTGAGGACACGTGTTCCCCTACTCACAGGCAAGTCTGAAGCCACAGGACATATTTGCCATTTGGCAAAGCCAAGTATCAAGAAACACCTTCAGTCTGGGTGAGCAGTTTGAAGGCTTGAGACCAAGCCTTGGGACCTCTTCTTAAGTAGTAACCTGGTTACTGTCATATGGTGCAACTGGAGCTGAAAATGAAAGCCGCACAGTATTTTCACATGATGTGTTTTGAGTGACATGGGGAGAATACTGCATGCTCGCAAACCAAGACTAGTTCCTCATGAAGACTAGCTCACATCTGTTTCCTGGTTCCTAAAACCTTTTCTCTTCTAACAACTTTTGTCCCTGAATACTTATTTCTCCTTTCACTTCTCTGCTCAGCCTAATTTAAACCTCCCACAACATACCCAGACTCTCCTCTCAGATAAACAGCTCAGCATCTTTATCCTCAGAATGGAGGGGTGCGAAGACTGTTTTTATTGGCCAGAAAAATAAAACACAGAGCAGTGTCTTGGGAACCCCCACTCCAAGGCAATTCTAATACTTTCAAAATAGAAAATACAAGCAGGAGGAAAGAGGTATAGAAGACACTGAAGATATTGTATTAATGATATTTTACTAATTTTCCCCGTTCCAAACCACGTATAAACTTATTCAGATATAAAACAGTCTGCAGTAAAAAAAATGTGGTGTTCACCAAGAAGCAGCTGTAGAGTGGTCTGTAAAATCTGGGTTCCAGGGACAGAATGGAGGAAAATGTGGGTTATCATCGCCTGTGTCAATAACAAGCACTGTGCGTCTCTTGTTACACTCAGGAGATACGTGTAGGGCCTGACTCCAGCCTTTCTACTCGGTACATAAACCCTAGACCTTCAGACAGAGGGAAGTGATTGTGAATACTGCAGTGTTTCATCATCCACCACTGCCAGTATTTCTACCTGCTGCATTTCTTAATGCGCTTCTCAGTATGAAAATGCAATGCTAAATTTACACAAAAAAATAAAAAATTTGGAGAATTCAGGGAATTCAAGAAAAGAAACTTCAGAAAGTGTTAATACACCATCAAAAAATATCAAGCATCATCTGTAATGGCTCATGCACAGGCCAATTTCATGGTAATGAAAGTAGTATCTAAGTAGATAACTACCTGAAAGACCAGAAAAACCTTTGTTCAAAACAAAGTAGTCTTGCCTACCACAAAAAAATAGGAACCCAGTGCATTTTAGTAAATTAAAAAATGAGAAACTACAGGAGAGAATAAGAACTGAGAGTGAGCATTGTGCCAAGTTGGTACAACTGAAATGTCTTGATCAAAATAATATTGAGTTAATTTGGACTCATATGACATAAATAATATGAAATAAATAATAGAAAAAAAATGTTTTCAATTATTTTTATGTAAAACAAGAAACCAGAAAGTAGAAACCAGTTTCCCTAGCATAAAAACAAAGATTTTTAAAAAATGTTCCTATTTTTGGCTATTTCTAAACCTATCTTAAAACTGAAATTCCAGTTAATAATTTGTCTTTGTGGAATTAAAGCAGTCCCAGAGTATTTCACAAAAAGTATAGACAGCCAAATTTCAGCAAAAACTGATAGACAAAAACAAGGAGGAAGCAGAAAGGAATGAGATGTATTAATAATCTAAATGTCTATTCATTAACTTATAAAATCAGTCATATCTTTGATAGAATGAACAGTCCTTTATGTTAACACGTTTCAAGGTTGCCTACTGCTGGGTATACAATGGTACAGTAGAACCACTCACCTCTTTTAGTTTTCTTCTGACACTTTTTGTACTCTCTGAGAGTTACTTTATAGGATGGGGGAAAAGTAACTTTTCCAACTTGCACAATTTTTTTCAGTGTAAAATTTCAAGTAAAGTATTAAATGTGCTTATTCGTGGTTTATGGGGTGATAAAATGCGTTGGAAAGTTTTCTTCACAAATGGTTCTTCAGAGAACAAGGCACAGGAGGCGGAGATGCTGGCTCTGCCATTGCCTTACAAGCTGCACAAGATCTGTTATTCTCCCAGACTAAAGCTGTCAATCACGAAGAACTGTCACAAGTGACGCAGTGGTTAGTGATGTGGACTAAAGTTCACAAGAGACCAACTCATTTGCTCTCGTGACCTAGCACAAATTTGAAATTCTGGTCTCCAGAGGTAAAAGGTTAATGGAATAACCTATATTTTCTTCCAGCTCCCTACTACAGAACACCCTTTTAATTATTGCTATTATATATTGATTTATAAAGTAACATGTAACATAAGGTATTCAGCAAGGAAATTAAGAAGCGGATAAAATACAGTTAAAATCATCAAAGAGATGTCTGATCTTAAGAGATCTGTAATGACAAAGACAGAAAAGCATTTCTCCATTGTGGAGACAAATATCAACTTCACTGATTCTGGTTATACAGACAAAGATAATAACTTTAAAAATAGGGAGGAGGAGGATCCATCTGTAAATAAATAAATAACAGGGATTTTTAAAACCTACACTTGGGTTAAAAATGTGAAGACTGTCATACAAAGCACTCAAAATAAAGGAATTAAACCTATTAATTCTCATTGCATGCCAAATAAATGAGCAAGGATCTCAACTTATTTTACTTGCTGAACAAATCACTCGGGTTATTTTAACACAGCAATGTTTTGAGCGGTATTGCCCGGAATTACGGAACGGACAAGCAAACCCAGATTCCCCCAGAGCCTGATGCGGACTCCCACCCGCCGTCCCCACGCCCCAACCTAAGCCGGACTCCTGAGGGGTGCCGGGGTGCAGGGGAAGCTGCAGGACAGGGGGGATGCCAAGGATGTTGATGTGCTCCCAACGCGGTACCAGCGGCAGGCGGGAAGAGGGGCTCCCGGGCAGCGGAGGGCGACGCGCGGCTCTGCCCCACGGCTGCGAGGTGCCCCCCGTGCCCGGCGCACGAGCGCGCTGGGGGCTCCCGGCTGCCACACGCGCTGCCAGGGCTGCAGCTGATGCTTCCCTCACGCAGCCCGGAGCCAGGAACTTCAAAGGCGCACATCAAAGCTGTTATTCACAGCGGAGAAGAGAGTGTGAAGCCGGGTGGCATTTTTTTTTTTTTTTTTATTCCTTTCTCCCCAGCGAATATGAAACTTTAGGGGGCTTCCCAAAGGACATACAAGTGATTAAAAAAAAAAAAAGGAAAACTCTCCTTCGTCTCCTAGGGAAAGGAGGGTAGAGGCCCCATAGAGGCAGATGGAGGAAGAAATGAAAATTTCTCTCTATTAATGCATCTCCTAGATAGCCTGCTATGCGGCAAAGGGAGGGCGGGGGGAGCAGGGGAGAAAAAAGAGCTAAGTTTCATCTTTGTTTCATTGGTCTTTTTTTTTTTTTTTTTTTAATCCAAGTCACAAAAGCTTAAAATGATGAAATGAGCATGTGCAGTCCGACTGAGATAGGAGACAGGCAATTACTGAAACTCTGGGCCACAATATCAGCTGCCTGCTGACTTCTGCGATTGAATTAAAACTATCATAAGAATAATGCAAGGACTTGCCCTTGTCCTGCTTGTCTATGTGTTTATTTAATTTTCTGTCCAACTGACTCTCAAATAAATTGGAAACAGCTGCCATTTTTTTGATTCAGTAGCTCCATTACCCCCCAATGACATCATTCTGGGCACGCTCACCAACAATAGGTCATTATGCAGCAATTACTTTATTGATTTATGGAAGTTTTTAAGCTCCACCAGGAATATGCACATTCAAGGGAAAAAAAAAAAAAAAAGGACTTTTCCTTCTGTGCTCTTGCAAGTCGTTGAGCTGCTGCACTAGGCAGGGATACCATTGCAAACACAAAATCAGAATTTATACCGCAAAGGAGAAAGAAGATCTTTTTTCTATTGGTAATATGCGGGGGGGGGAAGAAAAAAAATAGAGAAGGATCCTGCTGCGAATTGATGTTTAGAAGCCGTGATTTAATGCGATAATTAAATGTATGACGCAAGTAAAACTGCTACGTAATAAGCTGGCAATAAAAGCATGCAACATTTGCTATAATCCACCCTAATGAAAGCTCTGATGCATAGGCTCCTTGAGGTAGTGCAAAACACATTTAAAAATTATTATCACATGGAAACATTTGCTTTCTTCTGTTCTTATCAATATATTAGATCAGCCATCATTTAAACATTACACACAATTCTAAGGGAGGAATACAAAAATCGCATAGTGCAGATCTGATTCATTACGGTCTTTCAGCCTTTAATCATCTGTTCTGTGTGAAAGCAGGGAATTCTGAAGACAACTGACACTGCAAATTAAGACAAATTGTCAGTTTATGTGTTCCAAAAACTGCTGGAATACTAGGGAAAAAAAATATTTTTGTAGTTAATAAAATAGCGGCATGCAATGCAAAACTTCTATGATCTTTTAAAACAGAATGAATACTGAACTGTATAAAGTAGATATATATGTAGATATCCTTTTTATTAAAAGTCTAGAAGTGGTTAAATGCCTGCAAAAAAAGATGTGTCTCAACGTGTATCTGAATATTTGAATTTAATTCATACTCATACCTCAACATTCACTTCCAAGCACTTCTGTAATCTTCTTTTCTTTGGGTTACTATTCAAAGTCTAAGAAAGACCATTGGCAATAATTATTAGTTTGACCAGGACTTTCCAAGCCCTAGAGGAACTGGGTGCCCAGTCATCGCAGTATTTCACAAGAGCTGGGTGCCTTGGATAGTCACACTCCACTCTTGATTTTCCCACTGTTCCTAACTTTGATTCCTAAAGTGTTTCACTGAGTTCAATCCACTGAGGGAAAAGCAGCCTAGTCCTATTTCAGACGAACCACCAGAGTGGTGCAATACAGAGGCTCTGATCCTCAAGGTTCAGTAGGGGATAGCAGCAGGTTCCAACCAGTTGTGTCATATTTCCTAATACAAAAGATAATATATGAAAACCGTGAACATTTTCACAGTGATCCCCGTAGCTGTGAAGATCTGGGCAAAAGAGATAACTGGAATATGTAACATCACCTAAGCCGATATGCCTTTACATAAACTTTTTCTAAAATGTTCCTGAGCTTCCTTTGCCTTTTTACAAATAGCAAACACAGTCACAGAAACTAGGCTCATTTTGTGAAACAGGAAGGAAAAAAAGAAAAGGTTGGATAAATCCATTATAATGAAAATGGTGATTTCTAGAAAACACCTCAGGGAAATGTCTCCAAGTCTGCAATCAACACCATGTGGGTATATTACTGTGCCCAGCAAATTCTCACTGACATCAATATTATGACTTGCAGAATTGGGGCTTAGCTGCAGATTACCATTGTAAGTACTTTAAGAAAGTATAGGAATAATATCTGTGACTTTCTGTTCAATTTATGGGTGCATTTTACAATCAAGACACTTCATTTGTTGTGGCACGTCCAGTGACCATTTCCACATCAAATATACATTAATATTTGAAAAGTTGTGTGTTTTTCAGCAAAATGATCTTGAATGAAAGAACTATCCTAATTTTTAGGAGGTCTTGCTTTGAAATGCAAAAAACCCTAAATAGCTCATTAGATCTGCTGGTAACACATTAAAAGGGACTATAAAAATGCAGTAAGATATTTTGATTAAAATAAGTACATATTTAGTATTTGATCATAATCTTGCATTTCATACATTAAACTAAACATGACTGAATGATCTGAAAGTTCTGGTGGCATAAGCTTAATTTTTTCTTTGTACTTACAACACAACACCATTTGTGCTTTGCTTTAAAATCAGGGGATGATGTGAGACACCTTCTCCATGGTCTGATTATCCTTTTACATTTCTTTAATGCAGCTGTCGTGTCTTACTTGCACCATCATAAAGAGGACGTAATAAGGTCAGACACAATATCCTTTCAATAATGTGCTTTTAAAGTATCTGAACCTCAACCAGGACGATACGATGTCCAAGCAGTGGTCATACAGGTATACGACTTGGTTCTGTGCTTATGCTGTTTTCACTGTGTTCAGCGCAAATGTGGGATCCCTGGGTAGCCCAGATGTGGTGGTGTTAATAAACCAGTTGCATTGTCCGGACATTTTCAGTTTTGCAACTTGGTTGGATTACCCCCGTTTATAACAGCAGTGTCTGAGGAATGGTCTATCAAAATCGATCAGTTAAATACGGCAATAAAGAGCATTTATTTTATTTGGGCATCATTTTCAATAACAAGGCAATGCAGAGAAGTCAAAAAGCCCAAACAGCTGCAGAGAGCACCTTTCAAAGAGATAGGGAGGAACCCCAATTTTATTTCTTCCTCCCACAGTGTCTTTCGTTGATGGTGTGGGAGGTTTTCCTGCGTATGGGAGCCGTGGCTAGACCGCAGGTATTGAAAATTCAAACTGTTCATTCTACCCACACAGGCGGTCAGGGTAAAGGAAAAAATGGTACAGCAGGGATTGCCTTCTTGCAAGTGAGGTAAGAATGAGACACAGCACAAACTGGAGGTCTCTCCTGTTCTCTCTGCATCCTCTCCGACCCTTAGAGCTGGCTCTTACCACCTAGGGGTGAAACTCGGCAGGTCCTGGACAAACCATGGAGAAGGCGACAACCGGGCGATACCTGTGTGGGGAGTGGGGAACAGCACAAATCCTCTACTGACTCATGGAGACGGAGCCGGGGGTGCGGCGGCAGCGGGTGCAAAAAATCCCCTTTGGCAACTGGAAATCCTTCAAAGACAGTGAACTGGCGCACTACCAAAACCATTTGCTTGTGCCAGAATATATTTCTATGGTAAATCAAGCGACAGATTTTGCAGTCATACCATAAATACTGCACCTTACCCTCGAGGGAGACAAAATGCAGTTCTACCAAAATTAATAGCGCTTACATGGATTTACGGCAGCTGAAAATCTGGTTCAGCATGTTAATATCTCCTTTGTCATCTTCTCTTCTTAAGTTACGACTCCTCAGTTTTAAAATTCCACCAGGAGTTATTTGCAAAAAGGAAATTCCTCTCTCTTACATTGCTCTACCCCACTGGTACTGCGAAGACTGCAGAGGTTACAGAACAAGGCATTTTGTGCCTTTATGCTAACTCTTCTCAATAAACAGACATTCTTCTTGAGAATATAGTGACCAGGGTGAAGCTCAACATATTGGCCAAGTGATATAATTATAATGTAGCCAGTCGTACAGTGTTAAGGACTCATTACACTCCTGTGGTATTTTTCTTAAGCAAACAGCCCTCTACATAATTATTTATCTCTAAAAGGCACAGTAGGCAAGCAAGGCAACAGTTAAATGAACTGCCTGCTGCTACAAGAGATCAGTGCCAGAAGTAGGATCGAAAGTCATGAATTTCTGGAAATGAGAACAAAATTTCCCTGTGTAATTATATCCACCATTTACAGATATTAAAGATATGTAGATACTGAAAAATGTCAGAAAAAAAAAAATAGCTGCCTTCTTTAATGGTGCATGTATCTGCCCCGTTGTTTGTATAGACTTTCCAGGAAAATACACGAAGATTCAAAGGCAAACAGCCAGTTAGCTAGAGAGTTATCAAGACAGCCAAGGGATGCATTAGCAAAAATAATCATTGGTTATCCTCAACAAATGACGAAAAAAAAAATTGCTCTTTGGCCTAGGCATCCTGGATCAGTCCTCTGTTTTTACCCTCTTTCTATATATGATTTGCATTTGGATCCTTTCATCATCTTTAGAAACAGGGCTTTAGCTTCACAGCAGCTTGTGAGAAAAACTGCATCTCAAAATTAGAAAACCAAGGCACAGAAGATAAGTTGCAAAGAAGACACAGTTTTCCTTGCATGCCCAAAGGCACCAGAGCTCTGCAGGGCACGGACTATCATGCAGATAGGGAGGGAATCATGCAGCACCCAGGGAGATCCCACGGGAGCACGAATACCCTTTGCTCTCCCTACATATATTTGCTTGTACCACGGATACATTTCTTTAATTACAAAAGTGAACTTGAGATCCAAAGTGTGGCCAGTGACTAAAAACATGCTGCTCTGGGCTGCAGCCACCATTTGGAAGGACTACAGTAGCCTTTCCCCCAAGCAATAGCATCAGCATTAGCATTAGCATTAGCAATGCAGCCTTCTCTCAGCGGGCTCGGGGTCAGGCCCCAAGCTAAACAGAGCTGCTCTTTTTCCTTTGAACTACCTGAACTATCACCACCGTGCATGGGGCTGATATATCTCAGATGTCACCATAAAAACTGATATATGCAAATTGGCTGCGTATTTGCTTTTTACCTTAAATATGGTTTTTCAGCTGAACTTTGCATTCTATGGAGATGCATTTTTGAAAACCAGAACTGAGCATAAAATTCCGTTATTTAAGTGGCATATACTAGGTAGGTATGGTCTGAGAAACCTGGCAGTAACTTACTCTGTTTGTGGTTTCTACTTTGTTAGACTCTGTGGAGCCATGAATCTATCTTGTCCTTAAAAAACTGAAAGAGGGGGCCTTTAAAATGAATATAATGCTAAATTTATGTGCCACAGGAGCAGCATATCAAGGCCTCTGTGCTGATTAGACCCAGATGTTGGTAACAATGTTAGTGTTATGGACCAACTGCAGGTGTGGGAATAAATCCCTTTCCCTGGGACCCTCAGCAATCAGACCAGTGGTTTCTTCTGGCTCTCAGCTCACAGTTTTCAATTAGCACTACAATGGTATTGTTGTTCTCCAGCATTAGATCATATGTCATGTAAATGAAGTTGAATATACAGTTTAACTCGACAAGGTGATTAAGGCCAAGGATACATATGTTCACTATTATAACACGATCAAGGTTAAAAAATAATAATAAAAAAATAGCCCTGACATGCCATAAAGTTTTTATTATTTTGGCTTATCAGTAGATTTTCACATTTTACTTTCATAAAACAGAACATAGTGTAAAGCAGGGCTAGACTAGAATTATAATAAAAGGCAGACAAAAATATTATGTGTGTAAAATTATATATATATATAATATATGAGTATAACATTTAATTTTAGAATTTATGCTTTATGTGACAACCTGACATCTGACAACTTGGATTACTCCTTATTTCCCTTCTCAATTTTCTGTCCACTCACTTTACCTTTCCCTTTTTCATGTCCACGAGTTGTGCATGCACAACTATTTCCAGTGGAGAAGAAACCGAGGTATTCCTGAAAAGCCATCCAACTCAGAGCAATGAATCCAGCTCATCAGTGCCAGAGGCTGTTTTCTCTATCTCCTTTGGGTTTCATGATATTTAGAACACCACCATGGCTCACTAAAACATATTAAGGGCTCTATTAAGTAAAGGGGCCATGCTCCTCTCTTCCACACATGCATAATTCCCATTAATGTCAATGGCCATTACCTCTGCAATGAAGAGAGCAGGCCACTAATATTTTTCTTATATGTTCACTTTCATCAGGTTCTCTGTGCCAGAGCTGTGGTGCTGCATATTACTCAGTGGTAGCAAAACAGAAATAAAAGGGGAAGTCATGGAAAAGTAAAGTAAAAGAATGACACAAAACAGCTTTGATCTATCATTTGCACGGTAAAAAGATGATTACTCTTTTCCAGCAGTATAGGGGAAGTGCAAAGACAAACCCATTAGGAAAACAGAGACTTGGAGCTAACAGGAGACCCCAGGGTTATCAAGTGCTGTTGAGGGTTATTAAGCACCCATCTCTAGCCACTGCAGGCAATCACACAATAGATTTAGGACCAATTCTGAGGCCAGAATACACCGCTGTATGGCCAGATCCAACTGCCCCTGCAGGTCAGATGAGTCACGGCGCTAGCAAACACATTTCCCTCTTTGGAAAGTGGAGCTCCAGAGCGCACTGGCTTCCTACTGCTGTTCGCAAGAAGGAACATCAGCTGCTGTGCTGTCTTGCCTACATAGAGGTGCTTTTGAGCTAGGCAATACATGAAACTGTGAAGAAAGGAAATGCACCTTGATGTGAGAACATGAAACTGTACGTTTTAAATGCCAGATTCTGCTGATCCTTTGTTTTTGCAGGAAGTCAAGTACCTCTGTGTCTCACCTTCCAGTAAAATGGCTACAAGAGCAGATGAACAGGAAATGTCTAGATGTACTTCTGCCCCTTACCTACTTTTCAAGCCAGAAGCTAGAGAAAGCAACATAACACAAAGCAGACAGGTATCTGAAGAATAAAAATGATTCTGAGAACATCTACTGGTGTTCTCTCAGCTTTGCTCTCTCTGCAATAACTCTGAAACATCTGTGGTGTCTACCTGTGCTGGGTGTGCTCCCCTTACTCTCACCTTAAGCTCTTGCCCCGAGCGTGGTGGGACAGGGACTGCTGATGTGCAGTCAGCTGCAGTATTAAGAAATGTGTACTATACCTATGAATAGTAATAATTAGAGATGACCAAAGAATGGTACATCTATTTCAAATAGGATTTGAGAACTGAATATTTCTTTTCCTGTACAGATTAGAGAAAACCAAAACGAAACAAAACAAACCAAACCTTCATATTTCTTTGTGATTCTCTATGACAAGGAGTTGCAGATCCTGGTAAGTCTGGAATTCCTGACTCAGAAGCAGCCTGGTGAGGAACACAGGACAGAACTCGCAAAATTAAAAGAAAAACAAACCGCCCAGAAGGATATCCAAACTAAAACTTACCTGGACTTTGTTAAAATTTATGGTCCACCCCTGAGAAACCTTCAAATTTCCATATATTTTGGTATGTTCTAATGAAAAAAAAACATGTTCTCCAAACTTTTTCAAGTATTTCTGGCTATAAAAACAATAAATATTTAAGACTTATTCTTTAGTCATGAAGCAACCTGAAAACCTGTCTCATACTCTTTTATCAATGCTATACTAATCCCAAGTTGCTGAAAAGTCCTGGGATATATAAAGAGGGAAAAAGGTAAAATACAGCGTTAATGGCAAATTAATGGGATAGTCCATTGGCCACTTTGGGGTGCTCCTTCATGCAGGTGTCAAACACACTCACACAATGTCCTGTTTGTGGCTAGTACACAGGAGGTGCAGCACAAAAAAGTGATTCATCTCTGTTAAAATGTACTGCCTTTGTAACAGTGTCAGTGTACATTATCTTCAGCAAATATGTGAGGAACGTAAGTTAGCGATTAAAGATAAAATTCCAATTTACAGAAAGGCTTGAAAAAATTGTAGATTTTGTGCCATGGATCCACCATTGGAGGGGAGTCTTCCCTCCTGGCTTTATCTTCTGAATGTTCTGCTAAATGTTGTATTCTGTATGACTAACAAATCTCCTGAACAACAATTAATGCATGCTGACACATTTGTCAGAGGTATTTGAGCTATTAGCTGAGGCTTCAAAAGGTTTTTCCCAAGTTACCTAAACAGAGGTCTTCTTTGTGTACAATCGTAACAGTAAGTCATAACAATAAAAATGCCCATACTGTTATATAAAAATAGTATTAACGACATCTAATTCTTTAAAGGTGATAAAATTTTTCAGGGGAGAAAATACAATTTGGGGGGAAGGGAGGAAGCTGCCATAAAAATACAAATTGCTCATTTAATATGAGCAACATAAAGGATAAATGTTAAATGGTCTGTCTATTAAACAAATATCAATTAAGGAATGGTCAGATTTATTAAAATCTATACAGTATTTAGGAATATGAAATACTAGTAGACAATACTTTAAATCTATGACACCACTTCTATCCAGTGACTATAAATGTTCTACAAGGCTCTTGCAAGAAAAAAACTTTTCTGTTTTACAGGCTGATAGAAAGAACTGCTGAAGTTGTAAAATAAAATTTGGCTCTAATCTGTGCTCCGAGAACACCGACAGCTTGGTGACCCCACATCCTGAAAGAACCAGGGCAGTAGAAGGGAGCATGTCTGAAAGAGAAGAGAGAGAACAGGGTTTCAGCCCACAGAAGATGTAGGCTAGAAATGAAGGAGTTGGGCATGTTCTAGAGCTCCAGGGGATGATAGGATGGTGTCATCTCTCTTGCACCCAGATATACTCTCTGAACCAGGGAATAACACAGCAATTGCTACTGAACTTTTTTTTCTTGCAAAGATTTCCCAAGCAGGAGGACATCTCTTGGTCTTCAGTCAGCCAGCCTTAAATTCAGACTCAGGGTTAAAGGAGGTGTCTCTGTCAGGACCAAATATATCCCAGTAACCTCGCCACAGTGAAGGATAGTGAGAAACTGAACTGAAACTCAGCTCATACTTTTTGATCTTTGTCTTCAACCTTTCCACCTTGACTTCATTCCTTATTTTACTCACTGCCCTACACACCAGACTACTTTTTTAACCAATAAAAAAGAGTGGCTGCAATGTCAAAGTTAAAGCTGTAGTCGAGTAAAGTAGCAGCATGAAACTAGTAAAGGCCAGGCTAACAGAAGTTTATTGCAGCAAACATTGATTCATAGTTGTTAACCACTGTGAATAAAATATAGACAACAAGTGTGCCACTTAAAACTGGCTAGGTGTGCCATTTACCCATTGATTGGAGTGAACGAAATCAATGGTGCGGGCTCTGCTCCACAGCAATCGTGCCAGCAATGGAGGAGTGTATTTCAGCAAGGTACCAATTAAATGGATTTGTGTGTTATAGCACCGTTGTGATCTGAGCAGTTTTGGTTGGGAACACAAAATGTCGGAGAAGCGACGGGTCTGTGTAATCACAACGCATTTTAAAAAATGGCAATCTATAATTTAGATGATTTGAACACAGTTGTCAGAGCATAAAAGTTAATATGAACTCTAGGATATATGTAATAGATTTAGGACATGACAGTGCTATGCAGTTATCTTTCCAAGCACCGCCTTCTATTAGCAAGCCAAGCACTGAGGAGCAAGTCAACCCTTGCATTTTGGGGAGGACAAAAGCTGGAGAAATTGAGAGGAGACTATTATCCTACTGTTTGCTTTCTGTTGACAGAAGGTTAGTGAGTTCAGAGACAAGTCTGTGGAGACAAAAGGTCATTTTTCTTGCTGTAATAAACTCCCAGGTCCTTCCCACCCCTCTGCCAATGGTTTATAATGAAAAATGTAAGAGTGGTTTAGGCACTTAAAGACTTTTTCTGAGTGTAGGCAAATACCTTTCAAATTAAACACTAGTACTCAAATGCAAGCCACCAGCACAGCAAGCACTGTAAACAATACTTACATAGAGTGGGTTTAATGAGTCATATATCAAAGAACTAGAAATAGCCACCTCAAACAGACCCCTTTTAGCAATCACCAAGCTCAGTGGCTGAGCTGTTTACACTAAAGGCCATTCGTTATGCATGCCCTAACAGTGAACAATAGCAATATTATGCTGAAAAGTTGAGTAAATCTATCCCACCTTTCATCAATACCTTTATGAACCAATGATTCCATGGGGATGAATGGCATTATTCCACAAAGTATTGTGAAAACAGATGCCATTGTTAGACTCACAATACATTACTGATAACCAAACAGAGGCAGAGCAAAGGAACATTTCATTATTGCAGGTGAAGAAAAGAGAAGTGTTCTGCAAACATACAGAGAGGAAAGAATATGCCTTTTGTGCTTCTCAGTCACAGTTAACGTAAAACTGATTTTCACATTTAAGCAACAGCTTCCTAAATATAGCCTTGACAAACACCTGTCTTCTCGTCTTCACTTTCCTGTCTGCCTGTGTTTTGAACTAATTCTGACCAATGCTCAGATGAGGAATTTAAAAATAAATGCAGGAAGCTTGAAAATGGGATCTTTTTGAAGCTCTATCTTAGTTATACTGGGAGATCTAGCCTGAAGGCCAACAATGTCTGAGGTTGGAAGAGTATAGGAGAGAAGTGAAGGAGAGAGGGGTGGTAGAGAAGGGAAAGAGGATGAGACTTAAAGTCCTTGCATGTATGTCTTTTAGTGCAAGAGCATCCCTCGCTGGCCAAGAGGAGGCAATGACCTGGAACAGGTTTTCCCTCTTTCTTTGGGTGAAATAATGGTCCTGAAGTCACCAACAGCAGAAGCATCCTAAGGTGTAAAGAGGTGTGTTACAACAGTAGGAATAATATCTGAGGGAATACAGACAAACGAAGGATATCTCTGCCTCATGAATGCATGTGTTTTTATAGGCATTAAACAGAGAGCTAAACACATGAATAGGAGATTTCCATATAGGTAACATCTTAATTTCTAGAGAGAGTAAGTGACCATATAGCTACATGTAATGAATCCAAATTGTGGATATATTTTTTTAAAATGTTACATTTAGCTTAAAGGAATTAAGGTGGTAAGGATAGAGCATGGTCCAGATTTTTGGCATTTCCCCTGGGATGAACATTAAAGCAATTGTAACAGCAGATCTCATGTTTTGATGCGCCTGCTCTGGAAGCAAGCCATGTGTGCATCCCACAGTATCTATTTCTAGTGCAGAAGAGGAATAGAAGACGGAAATGTAGATAAATGGGACCTTGTTGTGTTAGGCACCTTACAGAAAGCTTTAGGAGTTTATAAACTCATTCAGGACTAGCTGTAACTTACAGTAGATCTCTTGACTGCAGTATCCCCCTCTGTCGTTTATATCTACTGGAAATATGCGGTGAAAGTGAACATAAAGTAACCACATCTTACTCAAATGTCATACATCCCTTAAGTGAAAATTAACTAGGCCCTATGTTTATTACCGTGGAGCTTGCTAGCCCTCCTTGGGTTCAGGGTCAGTTGGTGTTTCTTTATGAACCCCTTTATGAAAGTTTTCAGTGCTTTATAGCTCAGCCATTAAATTTTGCTCCAGGCTGAAGCTTCTCACAAAAGGTTTAAATCTAGGAGTATTTTTTTTTTTTGGTAATATATTTTCAAAGAGATCTCTTTGGTCATTTTTAAAACATAAAACAGTTAAAAAAAAAGAGAGAGAGAAGTTAATTGGTTCTAGACTCTCTTTAGGACTTACTATAATTCAGAAACAACCTGGAGCTGGGCATTTTTGGTGTTTGAAGCCTGTCTACAGCATTTGTACTGGGACTTTTTATTGCATTTCAAGTATGCATGTCTATAAACAAGCAACATCCACCCCTTTATGGTTATTACAGTTTGTTTTTCACCTCCATAGGCTGAAGTACGGCTTGTCTGACTTGTACAAAGTAATCCACACTCAATATGATAATCATATCATTGTTAATGATAATATTCTAGCAAACTAAATTTTTGTTTCTTTAATTGCCCGGTGTTAAGATATTCTTTACATTTCTCTCAGAATTTTCCACAGAATTTCAGAAGTTTTGACCATTCCACAACTCTTCAGTTTCTGTGTTGAAATTACTTCCTACTCTGGTCTCTTTATTATTACAGTTCTGAGAAGATGAGCAGCCCTATCTAAAACTGTTCCTATTCCAGTTGCCCTTTTAAGGACAATTCCTGCATATTCTTGGGTCCTAAAGTCAAGGAAAATTAAGGTTTGAATATTTAAAAACATTCCACTCATATGTGACTACAAAAACAAATGAAGAGCTATGGCTTGTCCTTGTGAGTTTTGGTGAACTTCACAGGAAGGGAACATTCAGATTAATAAATTCTGTGTAAGCCTCTCCATACAATTTCTTCAAAGAAGTATAAGTGAAATCAAAATATGTTTAAATAAGCATTTATGTGCATACCAACATTGAGCATCCTGGTTCCCCCTGGCAGTTTCCCTGCCCCTCCTTCCAGTCCTGTGCCTCTTCCTCCTCACATTTCCCACCTTGGCCTCACACTTGGAACAATAAATGTGCCCTTATTTTAAATGCTTATCCATGCAATAGCAAGTCAGGTCAACTGATAAACAGTAACCACAGCAGGCAGGCTCTGTGCATCTGTAGTTATCATGGTCTGCTACTCTCTGAACTGCATTTATAGCACAGGTGGGGCAATGCCCTGTGCACCCTGCCAGCCTTAGACACCATAGCTCGGTGGGAGAAGAGATTTCCTACAAGCGTCAGTCCAAGACGTGATTTGTTCAGGTTATATCTACCTAAGTGTGACCCTGTGCTCACCTGTGCTTGGAGGCTCTGCTACACCCACCACATGATTAGCACAACAGGACTGATATCAAATTAAGGTAGCAGCAAGAAAAAATCTTTGTAATTTATGATAAAAAGAGAAACAGATGCTTATAAAAGACAAAAGAAGCAAAAAAAAAAAATCACAGGTTCTTATTCTGGTAAACCTCAGGGGCAAAATTCAGGTTTGAACAGGAACGAATATCTGTTGCATATTAAACTAAGATTTATTAGCATTTGTGGGACAGCCAACATAAATATAAATCTATACTCTACCTGTAAACGTATACTTTCATTAGATGGTTTCATACTAGACCTGAATATCTCTCTACAACCACCCCTTTGGCTATGTCTCTATCTTGTAGATTCTTTCTGCATAACAGCTCTAATATATAGCTCTTTCTATCCACTAATCACTGCACATCTTGATTACTGCAACATTCTTTTCTCTGGCCTTGACAAAAGCAATCATCCTCATGTCCATTAAGAACACGCCTGGCAAAAATTATTTTCTAGTCTGTTTCTTTTAACCATTTCACTCCTCTTTTCACATTTGCCTGTTGGCATCCTTCCCCAACTACATCAAATAAAAACTACTTGTTATTATTTGAAAGGAATCTCATAGCTGATCTCACTCGCACTTCCTATCTGCTCTCCTTCATTAATGAGATGTTTACTCCTGTCTAGCCTATTAAAATTTCAAACAAATACTTTGACAATTTGTCCCACAGGTTCTCCTCACACTCTTCAAAGCGAAAGGTTTCCATGGCCCTCTGAATAAATATTATTTCAACATTCTTCTATTTCCTCCTTAAAATATTCCTCCTCCATAAAATCTATAAAACCTTGTCAATGGTTAAACTAATGATGTGCCGAGACAACCATCTACCATGCTGACCAATATTGTCCCTGGGTTTCCTTTAAATACCCTCAGTTATGTCTGCAGCCATATGTTGTCTCTTGTCTTGGGCTCAGATATATAATCAAATTGCCACAACTTAATGAGTACCACGTGTTAGCTGAGCCCAGGTAGTCTTGTGCATAGTTTTAACCCACAGCACACTGCACATTAAAATGCATTAACTAACTTAAACCTCAAGGAAATGTGTTTAAGGTAACAAGTTTATATTATGACAACTAAGAGCAGGTATGCATCAAGGCAGCTTGTTAGACCATTGCAACTTAACTTATTCATGTGACTAGAGCCTTCTACTTAACATGGAACAACTTTTGGAGCAAAGGCTACTTTTTCATAGGTCTGTGTGGCACTTATAGTCTTTGCCTAGGACAGGACTTCTAGGGTGTGTTGTATATTGTGTAGTAAATAACGATGAAAAGGAGCTATGCAGCATGGTTATGAGGACAACCAGGCGCACTGTTCCAAAGGGCACACTGATCTGTCTCAGCTCTTATGTTAGCTCCATAGTGTAGCATCTTTCTTGAGAGCTGGCACTACCTTAATCAGAGGTTCAGAAAACCCTCTACTGCAGTTCATTTGGGCTATGTATTTGGCTTCTGCATTTACATCCTCCTGTCCTCTTTCTCTCCCTCCCTTTTTTGTTTCTGTCTAACCACTTCCTCATTTTTTTCCTATCTCTCCCCCTCTTTTTATCTTTTAATCTTTTTTCATCCTTTTTTTTTTTTTCTTGTGTTTGTGACAGCAGCTCTTGGAAAGATTTTTTGTGTGTGGTGGAGTTCTCCTGGTTTGGTGCTGAGTTGTAACCTGTAAGTCACACAAGATCATGTGGCCAGGTCCATGTCAATAAATAAAACTCTGTTTTTCCAGTAGTGATAGAGAAGCAGAAGCAGGAAGAAGTCAAGGAAAAGTCTAGCACTACTGAGCAATTTGAAAATTCTGGAAGTTGCGCACTTCTGTCAATGCGAGAGGACTATCATTAGGCTGACATACACTCTTTCACAAATACTGTCTTACATCTACCACTATCAAGTGTATCCCTCTTACTCCTGTGTACCTAGCCTTTAAAACTTCCCGTAGCAGGAATCTTGAAATATATATGAAGACCTGCCACCTTTGATATTATGCAGGTGGCAGGTGGTATTATGCAGGGAGAGATGAGAATGTTATCACCTTCACTGATGAGGTGAAGAAGATATCAACCAGCTTTTTTTTTTTTTTTTTTTTAATGAAGACTTCCGTCTATTGGCAGTACAGGCTTGTACAAGCAGCTATTTAGTATACTTTTCAAAACTGCCAAATTGTCATTGAAACAAAAATTCCACTGAAAAGATGCATTCCCCTTAACTGTTTAGACAGAAAATGCAACCAGTGGCTCTAAACACCAAAGGCAAAAGAATGCACATACTAAATTTCAAACACTATAAACGATAAAATAATTAATTCTCTCAAAACCTGGAGGAGGAACCAGGAGGGAAGAAAGAAAGAGGAGAACATTTGGATATAGGAGAACGAATATAGGAGTTAAGTGCTTTGCACATGGACAAGATCAGCAGCAGAATTAAACAGTGACCCAGCTTACAGTGAGTTTCAAAAAAGGATGCTCCTTTTAGATTTCAAACACAAGAATCAAGTATGTGATCCTGATGTAGCTATGTAATTGGTGAACTTGCAGTTTAGGCCAAGGTTGCAACACTTCGTTTTGTTATCAGGGATGTTTTTATGAAGTTACTGTCTGAAAACGGTAACAATGCAAACATCTTAAGATGACAAATATTTCAAGAAGATTATCCACAGTTCTGCCAAAAGAATAGTCTAATACTGATAATTGTGCTATTATTTCTATAGTCCAAAAAAAAAAAAATCTGAAATTAGCCTGTTTTTAAAACAGCTTTTCAAGCGCACATGGTTGGCTTTTCCAGGGTATGGTCATAAACTATTGCGATGATTGTGAACAGGGCCAGGCCAAATTCAGGCCTGATTCGCTGCTGACCTTTGGTTAATCTAATCTACATGATGAGAGGAAAAGATACAACTTAAAAAACATCTATCAGGAAGGTTACAAGGCATATCCACTGAACGCTAAAGTCAAGAACAAAATTCCCACTGTTTTCAAAATAGCTGAATTGTATCATCATTGGACAGCATGCCATAAATGCCTTAAAGCAAATTCTAATCTAAGGCATTGACCATTTCTTCCCAGTTGATGCTGCTTCGGCTATTAAGATTATATTTTGGAGATGAATTTGGGCTATTACCTCTACCATACTCTTCTTAAGAGTATCTAAACTGTGCTAAATACCTAGTATCTCGACCCAGCTGACTTTCTAACTGAACCAATAAGCATGTACATGATCTGGTTGCCCAAATCTGTGTTTTTTTCAAATGGTGAGGCTGGCCAGAGACTCAGTACTGAAACCATCTGCTGGTCAGAGACTCTGCACAATCCAGCCTGCAATATGCAGGGCACAGATTTTTCTTGCCATTTCGGATATAACATGGTAACACTTTTCACCTTTGCTGTTCCGGGATAAGAATTCCTCTCCCAGCTAGCTGTTGGACATAGAATTATTTGAACATTTGGAAACCTGAGAAATAAATGAGCCCAAGCTCTGCACTGCTGAGTTTTAATTAAGTTTATATATAGATATTTATTGTGTAGTGACTGCTATCCAAGCAGCAGGGCAAGAGAAATTCTTAGACCCCCAAGAACGGCAGTCTTTGGGAACACGGAGGTCTCGATCTTTCCTGCTTTATCAATATTTTCTTTGAGGAAGGCAGAAAATAGCTGTGGCTTTTTCAGTGACTGCTTTCTTTCTTGAGGTGAGGGAAATCATACCATTTTCCAGACTGGTTCACCTAGCTCTGTTTATAGTGTGAGAGGCCTCCCCTCTAATTACGTTTTATATTTTTCCAAGATCTTAAGCCAATTTATTTCAGCAGAAAACTGTATCTTTAAATTGTGAAAATCACTCCATAAATTCTGAGTTAGAACAGTCAAGGTCTGATACCTTATCTGTGCTCTTACTGTGTACAAGGTCACATCATCAGCATGTAGATGTACAGAATATTTCATGAACTATACAGCGTCGACAGGTCATTAATAAAAACTGCAAAAGTAAAAGCCCTCTAATTAGCTCCTGAGGTAACTTCGCATGTAACATTTTCACCTCAGATTCAACACCATTAAACAAAATGACTGGTGTTTGCTCTCTAATGTAGCCAGAGAACCATTCTACTGTAGTTAAACTCATCCAAATTGAGGGAAACTTAGATAGCAATATGTTGTGATTTATTGGATCAAAGGCCACAGTCAAATCAATATAGATATTTCCAGCATAAAAAATTATAATGTATAACAATATCAAGGTTACCTTGAAAAGAGCACTGTAGCAGGCCAAAAACATGACTAAAATAGGGTCAATACATTATCTTTGAAAGGAAAGCTCATTAATTTTTGAGCAATTTGGACAAAACAGAGAAAACACAAATAGGTTATAATTAGGACAGCACAACAGGGTTACTATAGCATCATTTCAAACGGTTGGTTATCTCAAATTAGAAAGTAGATATTATAATACAGATCCAGCAACAGGTCTAAGAAGAGATTACTGAAGGTATTTAAAGAAACACAGGGTAGTATTGGCAATGAATATCAAACTAACTGAAAGGTGTGCTGGCCAATTAGGATTAAAGTTGTGTCTATGGGCAATAAGGTCACATTTTGTGGAGTCGGTTTGTGTATTGCAGTATGGATGACTGAAATGATATTTTTGAGAATGTTTTGTAAGGAAAGGCAAGGCCAAGTGCATAGGTGATATCAGACACAAGAGTAAGTCAGAAGGCAGAGTAAGTCAGAGATTAAACCCCCAAATCTCTCTTCTTACCCCCAAAATCTCTGCTTTTCATACACTAAATCAAGGGGAAGATCGCATGAATAACTGAGTAACATTGACTGGGCTGAAAAGAATCCTCACCTGCATCGACTGCCTGTAATTAAGAACAACTTACTAATCAGAAATAAACTCTTCTGTGGCCACCAAGGCCACATCTATGCAAGGAAATCAAACAGGGCGATAAAACACCAAGAGGACACATGCCCTACTGCTAGCATGCCTCCTGGCACAGCCGCGGTCCACAACTACTAATGCCTCCCAGGTGATGCCTCGGTAAAAATGATAAGATAGCACCGTGGCAGGACCATTCCCTACTGACATTTAGGCCTGTCTTACTTGACGTGGCCCTTGAGGCAGCTCAAGCCAAAGGACAGAGCAATACACTCCCTGCATGGAGTGGAGAGAACTCTCTCTAGCAAATAATGTGTTTGGTAAATGTCACTCTTTCTTCTGGTTGGAAATTGCCACTGACTGATTTTTCATTAATGTGCTCATTATTTGATCCTGCCTGATGAATAAATTGTGAAACAAAACAAAAGAAAACAAAAAAAAAGGTCTTTCAGTCTATGTTCTTGGGGCTTCTTGGTGAGCATATTACTCTTGGCTGTTTGCTATTCAATATTTATAGTGGTTGGTCACCCAAAATACATTTGCATTGCTTCTGCTTTCTGGATTACTTGAGAGAGAGAGAAAACGATTAATGAGAAAACGAGATGGCCAAACTAATCCAAGTGTGAAGAGATTAGCACGCACATCCATGAATTGCAATCTGTAACAGTGTGCAAACTAGGAGTCCTTGGTGTAAAAGGCACATAATGATTTTACATACATACCTAGTATTTAAAAACACGTTTAAAATTTTACAAATTTGGACTTAAAGCCATTTTAAAGCCTGACTATAGCCTATTTCATTGAAGATAGCCTATTTCACTACAGATATAATAATGGCACTAAAACTGAAATGTTTTAATTTGTAATAGTTTATAACATTAGTAAACTCGGTCATCCATCCATCAGTTTAACAGGAAGATTTATGTTTTTCGCTCTTATAAATAATTTTAAAATATAAGATGAAACTACCTGAGAGCAAGTGCTTTGACATTCCCTTCAGAAGGGCAAATTTCCAATCTCTAAATGAGGCTACCTCTAAAACAGTATCCTAAATGCTCCTTCTGTCATTCTTCACATTCAACATAGGCTACTTCCATGGAGACATGGTGGTCATGACCATGGAGTAAACAAGTGGGTCTAAGTGAAGTTGTGTTAACCTCAATCCTCATCCAAAGTCTTATGACCTCCCACCATGGTGGAAAAAAAAAGATGAAAAGATGAAGGAACGGGAAGGACATCTTTGCTTTTATGTCAAAGAATTTCCTGATAGTGAGACAAGCTTAATAGACACCCGAAGAGTTTTTCAAAAGGAGCAGAAGCCATTGCTTAGGTCCTAGACAAAGTACAGTAATGGAAAGTGTATTCCTGGGAATCATTCTGCAGTGGCCCACAGTGGATTCACCTAATGGCTCTTTAGCCAACTCTCCTGTGATTTCTTTCTACTCAAGCTTAATAACTTTCTTAACAAGTTTCTTCGTGCAACTCTATATGAAGCTGTTTTTTTCCCATGTGGTAATTGCTCCAAATATCCTTGGAATAGAGCTATTATCACTACCAGTGCAATTGTTATAGGAGCTCCTAAGCAGAAGATTGCAATAATAACCCAGGAGAGCACTGGTCCTGAGCACTCAGGCTGTTCCTAAAAGTCAATAGAACTTCTTTCTGCTCCTCCATGGACTTGCCAGGTGGTGGTCTTTGTCTTACATTCCCCGGTTTGTGAATGGATAACAAAAGTACAACCTGTCTATGCAAAATGCTTCCAGATTTACTGCTAAAAACATACTTATTTCATTTACATTGCACTCTCGAGTCCATGAGAGCAGACAAGGAGAAAATACCAATGATACCTATTGGTAATTATTTATCTTATATAGGAGACATGGAATCATAGCACCGTAATAAAAAAAGTACATACAAATAAATAAAAATCTGTTAGGACTTACCACAGGTTTTATATCTGATGAACTAAATGCTAATAGACACAGGCAAGAGAAACAAAAATCATGTGGTAGCTGTCAGGAAATGATCTGTGTTAATCATATCAACAATTTTCTAGCACATTCAGTGTAATGTAACTCCTACACTGACTGACTTGTCAACATTACATTCACTGCAGGGATCATAAGAAATACTGATATCTAGAAGTAACAACTGAAAGTTAGTGGATAACTTTTACTAGAAATTGAGTGATGACACAACTGAAAAACTTATACCTCAAATACCTTATTTGCTAATTCTATTCTAGTAAGTAATAAGAGTTACAATACTAATACAGGGGCAGCAGCAAAAATTTTTGCACAATGAGAAATGGCCATACACTGCAGGTAGCTCCCATGCATTGGGTGATCTCACCTGAGGTGTGGGCTTCATGACTTAACTTATTTTTGAGGCAAAGAGATATCCTTTCATGGTGTGCTTTCAGTTGTCTACTTAATCACCAAAGCTCTTTTCTCTGCTTTAGTGGTTAGCAGCAGAATAATCTGTAATATGGATACAGTTCTGAGCAAAATTAGAAGACACAATCAAAAAAACATTTAAGAGTGGTCTATGCTATAGCTTGCATTGCTCTTCCAAACAGGAGATACATTTGACAAGGAACACACGATCTCATGTGTGGAGATGATTAAAGAAAGCACATGTGGATTTGAAAGAAGGTGAGCAAGGAAAATGTGCACGGAGCAGATTACCGCACACATTACCGCAATGAGGTTTAGCCACAGGAGGCAGCAAGCCAAATGGTAACAGGTTAGGTAGAAAAGGAGCTGAACCAGTTTCACCTCAGCTGGCATTTGTTCATTTTTTTTTTACAGTTAATAGCTGAAGGCAAAGTATGGCAGTTGTTGAACACAAGGGGCCAATTCTCTTCGTCTGGAGGAACTGAGACTGAGTAAAGAACAAGGCATTTGATCCAACAGAAACATGCAAATAAAGAACTACACTATAATATGTAGAAGAAAATATTGTTTTGCTTTCTACACCTAAATCTAAGTCTTTGCAGAAATCTGATGATCTTATTTAGTCCATAGATTAAGATCGCAGTAGAAATGTAATAAAATCACAATAAAGTTTATATATCAATAAGGTATAAGTTATGCATAGGGATGAAGAATTCTAGTCATAATTAAATTTCAAATCTAATTATAATTTGAGGAGTCCTTTTAATTACATTGCAATATTTTGCTTTTGTAGGAAGATGATTGCTATAGCATCTTTTATCTGTAATTTTCTTTTAATTAAAAAATGTAAATAAATCAAAACCACCTACTTAAAATATTTACATCTTAAATGAAAACAAACTAGAAAATAGAAGAATTTCCCCAGCCAGGTCTTATCTACCAAATCACACTTAGGTCTACATTTCTGCTTCTAAGGAGGTAGTGAATTACACATTTTTGCTTATTTTTTTGCATAACAAGTAGTGAGGACTTTGGCAAAGGGCAAAAAAGAGCTTCCTCTAAGCAGAGACTGGAAGACAGGAAGATGTCAACTCTCCTTTCAAAAGATGCTGGAAATACAGGGCATTCTTTGAAAAGCTGCTGGATGCTTTTCTACAGTGTGCTCCTCCAGCCAGTCCCTCCAGACTCAACAGTTCAATAGCACAGCAATTTTGGATACTTCTGTTTATTAATTCCTATGTGCCTCCTTGTCCTTGTGCGTATTTGTCATCCTTGCATTTCTTTAAGGCACTCAGCGGCAGCCAGTTTATATACCACCCCTCTGTGTGCTAACATTGTGTTTCCTCCCTGGCATTAGGCTTCCTGATGGCTCGATAAGAAAGAAATCTCCCTGCTTGGCCTCCATGTCTCTAAACAAGACAGACCAGAGTCTTTTAGTCTTTAAGAGAGAGTCGCAGCTTGCCTGACCACCTTTCTCTGCACCTGCTCTAGTTTGGAAATAGTCTTTCTTGAGCACACATGACCAGGCCATTCCAGATGGGGACTCTCCAAGGCCTCTGCAGCAGCATAAAGACTTTGCTGTATCTATGCAGACCTATGCACTTACTACATATTAATATCACATTTGCCTTTTCCACAAGCTCATCATACCAACAGCTCTCCTGTGATCAGATCCCATGGGCAAATTGTCATTTCCAGCTGACAGCTAAGACACTGTGTAGGATCACTGTGTGGCATTCAGCTTTAATCCCTCCCTATAACCAAAGACTTCAAGACCCAGTTTTGGCTGGTGTAAGGTATTTTTGTCTTCTTTTGTTTAGAAAAGGCATTACAACTTGTTTCTTTTCATGAAAGAGTTTTGTTGCTACATTTTATGTCAGCATCATTTAATAAAATCAACTGAACACTTGTAAAGGAACTCCATTAATCATGTCCCTCAACTTGTACCCCTCCTTCCTGTCTTTGCTGTAATAAATTCCTTACTCAATTCTTTTAATCTATACCTCTTTTGTTTATTCTTTTTTTCTCCTGTTGAAGAAATGATTAAATAATTTTAAAGCAGCAATAATTACTTACTGCAATATTAAATACCAGTCCAGGTGGATTGAATCTACTGCATTTCCTTTGCTTAGAAGACCATTTAAGTTATCAAAGAAAGCTATCAGTTTAATCTAGCATCATCTGTTTTGGGTTTTTTTTGTTGTTGTTGGCAGTGGGTTTTTTGTTTTCTTGTTTTGTTTTGTTTTTTTTTTATGTGTGTGTTTTGCAAAGCTAGGCTGTATTTATCTCATTTTCTTTTTATTTCCTTATCTTTACTATCTTCTACAAGATTTGGTTTAAAGCCTAGCCCACAGCTTATGTCGGACTACAAGGTCTATAATTGCCTAGATAATTTTTTCTAGTTCTTAAATATAGATATAGCTATTGTCTTGATTTATCCTGACTTGGTAGTTTTTTTTTGTCACAACACATGAGGAATCAATGGCCATTTCTTCAGAGTGCTGAAATGGAAGTTACGAGGCAGCCCAAGATTTGATTGAATTAAGGTCCCTGAGTTTTGTTGCTTCCTTGCTTGTGGAAATCTCCATTTCCCTTTGTTCTATTGCTGACCTGCCTTTGCCTTCCATATTCAACATTGTTACATAAATGCAGAAAGCAATTTTTTTTTTTATCTATCTCCTTTTTGGGACTTCGTCTACTCTATTTTTCAACTTTATCCCATCCTACCATAGAGTATTTCTATTTTGTCTTTCCTTAGTCTTGTTCTGTTTATATATAGAGAAAAAAACCTCTAGTTCTTTGTTTCAATATACTTCACAAAGCATATTGTGACTTTACTTCTGGCAATTCCTTCTTTATCAATATAACTCCTGACCTTAAAGATATCGTTTTCTTTCCTGTTCACTGCTTTCTTTCATTCCATTTAGTCTTTGTGCATATTTCCACTATCTAGGCAGTTTGGGCACGTTTTGTCATATAATTTTTCCCCTTTTATTAAGATACAACTTCATAACAGATTTCTCTTTATCACTATTCCAAGAATTTGATTTCCAAATTATAGCTGATGTTAGTCCATAACTACTAGAAAAAATATATGTAAACAGCACAGGGGAAAGGATTAGACACAGAAATTAAATATCCCCCTTAATTTCAAGTCGACTGACCACATGTATACACCTAGTCACATGAGTGAGCTGTTCCTGGTTCTGTTGGGTGGACTGAACCAAAGCAATCAAGCGAGTCAATGAAAATTGTCTTGAATCTGCAAAAATACCTAAGAAAGAAATGCGGTTGTTTGCTGGTACATTAAGACAGGTTCTCACATCATTCGGAACTAAAACCAAATGTGACCTGATCCTTATTTGTAGGTTCTCATCACTGAAAATAGTAATGGAAATTGTTTCTTCACTTGTATACTCTGCAATCATCTCATTTCCCTATGAGCGAGAAAGTCTGGCTAGTGAAGAACATGTATTTGTGCTACTTAATCTATACTCATGTCAGCAGAAGAGCAAGGAGGCAGTTGACTGTTGTGTCCCTGATCTCTGACATCCTGATACTTAAGGCAGGAGGATGCAAAGGGGCAGGAGGAGGAGGTAAGTGGTGCAAGCCACATTACAGTAGCGTAAAGACCATCCCCGCCACCGATCCCATGGAAGGGAACACATGAGCGCTCCTTATTTGTTTCAGCACAGAATTAGGCAGATTAGTTTAATCTGCTGCTGGGGCTAGTTTGAGCTGCCCGTGGTGAGTTTGCAAGGGGTGCGCTTGCGCATCAGCAGGTCCGGGGGTCTGCGCCAGAGAGAAGGTCCAGCTGCTGGGCAGGCTCTGAAGCAGCTGGGAAGCCCGTACTGCATTAACCACACAGATGTTTGCAAAACAGCTATATGGCCGCAGCTTCGTGTTCCAAACTGCAGGGAGGTGGTTCTCATCCTGAACCTGCCTCTTGGGTGCGGGCTCTCAGGTATGGGTTATACCAAATGGAAAATAAGAGAAATGGGACATGTGCCTGCTCATCTCGATGCCCATCTCATCCCTGAGCCCTGTAAATGCTCCATGCTCCATCAAAATGCAAAACATCTGTAAGTAGCTGGTTTAGTGGTTCCTGGGATACAGCAGTTTCATTTTTTCCCCTCAGTCTCGTATTCGATGCCAGGAGAACATAATATTCATTGGGTAATTGTAGTGTTCCACTCAGATAAATGTAGTCATTGGCTCAATGCCTATTAGTGTAACCTAACAAAATCTTAATTAGTCTAGAATTGCAAATACTGTTCAAGTTCATGTTAGCTCAGGCAAATACTGTTCAAGTCCAGGAATGATCAGGTGACTATATCAGGCTTTTTTTTTAATCAGTCTCCCAGCTTTCCTATTAACAGTTTCTATTTTTTTTAACTTCAACACACAAAAAATGCAATTTTCAAGCATATTTTGATGTGTCTAATGCTACATAATGATGTTATTGTGTATTGACAGTGTATGGAGAAGGTGAACAAGATGTTAACAAAGTTCCTAACTAAGATTTTTCTTTTTTTGGGAGACTATGTAAAAAATGATACAGGTAGAACCACAATGCTTTGAGCAGGAAAAGATGATGGATTGGCATTCATATGCATATTTTGCACTTTGAAGGTATTTCTTAAGAACTTTTGAAGCACGGGATCACATGAGGACTTTAAAACTTCTTCTTGTCTTGAATTATCCATACATTAGAGTTTTGTACTGACAGAAGCACACCCAAGAAGTAAAACCATCAGAGGCAGGTAGCAGAAAAAAAAAAAAAGCCAAATGCCTCACACATTTGCCCAAGAGCAGGAGATGCGAAGGGAAGAGCGCTTTGCTTTTAGCTTGCCTGCTTCAGTGCCACTTTCCAAACCCCGTTTTCTGGCCGGACCATCCTCACAGGCCGATGCTTTTCTTTCCTCCCCCTTTCCCCCTCTGCTGCTCGCGGCGGGCAGGGGTTTCCTGCGCTGGCGGCCACCCCGCCGGTTGCTGCTTCTCCCCCGCGGCAGCGCAAGCCAGGCGCTCCCGCAGCCTGTTAATATTTTCCACTGCGGCAGACGGTGCCAAGTTCTCCCACAGCTTGCTGCAAGTTTCCTGACAAGATATGTTTTGCAGTCCCATGTATGGTAGATTTACATAGGCGGCCTCAGCTAGGCTCTCGCTGGCCGTGTGGGGCTTTGTTTGTTATTTATATACATATATGTGTGTATTTTGTGTGTATGTGTGTATACACTTTTTTTTTTTTTTTNCATATTGTGTGTGTGTATACACTTTTTTTTTTTTTGGTGGAGTCTGGCCTCGCAACCTCGGTGCTGAGCACTTTCCCTCTCGTGTCATCAATGGGCCACGGTCCTTCCCCACCAAGAGGGTCCAGGTCAGCAGAAGCTGAGGTTACAAGAGTGCCTTCTCCCCTCTCTCAGAGCAAATAGATATTTCTTCCCGTATCGCAGGACGCAGCCTGATCAACGCAGCGATTCTCCTTGGTCTGCTGCAGTCCGCTTGGATCAGTAGTTCCCACAGTACCATAAAGTGTCGCTTTATCTCTGCTGGCTACCGCTCTCCCCGGCTCCTGCCCTTTACCCTCCGCTCACAGATCTCTTTCCCAGACAGCTACTATTTTCCGTGCAGCCCAGGCAGCCGCAGGCTCTCCAGCATATTGTAATTTTCCCCAGGACCGTTGTCTCTCCGCTGCTCTTGGACGGGCACGGCTTCTCCCAGCTCTCCGATTTCCCTTCAGTCTTCCAGACATCATCTCACATCATTTTGCCACAGCTTTACTGCCCAATCGCTTGCCAAACTACTTGTAACTTGCTTTTTTTTTTTTCTGAGCTACTCTATGGAGATTTTGTACTTCGGTTCTGTACATGCCTCTTAGCATCAACTTTTTTCCCCCCTTTCTTGCACTCTACCAGCCAAAGATTATCCATATAAAGCAATGTAAAACACACCATTAAAAGGCCTCCTTGCCATAGTGTTCCCAGTTATTTTAGCTTTAGGCTTCTGTCCTGGGTTACTATAATATTTTTTTAAGTTCATTTTTCCAAGATCAGGTCCAAAAATATCTGATCTGACAGTCTCTGGTAGAATGCTGCAAAAATACCTCCACAAAGCTCAGGAGCATTTGGACGACTTACAGCTTTTGTCCTCTGTTTCGCTTAAAGTTTGGAAATGCTGGGATTTAAGCATGCTGGGGTTTAATTTTTTTTTTTTTTTTTTTGGTTGGCAGCCCTTTCTGGCAGACATCTGCACAGGGTAAAGTACAGAAGACCGTCTCCTTAAAGAAGTGAGAGGTATTGACACCCCCAAAAATCATGGTGCTCAGCACACAAAAACACTTCAAGAATAGCATATGGTTGCAATGGTTGCCCATGGGCAATAATACCTAACTTGGGCCTCTTAAGAAAGAAGGTGCACTACCATGAAGCTGGACCATGGTTGGAGCAGTAAGATCCCCTAGACTGTTAATAGCAAGTGTTACAAGACCCTCAGCCAAATCCGACAGCATGGCAGTGTTGCGGCAATAGAGAAGTGCTGTGTCAAGTTAGTTAACATTACTGCTGGAAATACTGCTTTCCAAAATGTGCGGGGCCAAGACGTGTGGATGCACCGCTTCATCTCTGCTAGTCTGGGCACCACGTCCTCTGAGCTCCCTAGACGTTGAGCTGCTCAGGTGACGGTCAGACAATTAACAGAGCCATATATTTAATTACTTCTGCCCATGAAGACCAGTGTACTGATCTTGGAAGGGAGGAAGCATCAAATGAGATGCATTATATATTTCAGTGTCATGTAATGAAAACTATTAAGCTCCATTAATAAGCAATCTCTAAAATAAAAAGGACTTGGTATCAGGTTATGGCCAAAGATTTTACTGGACTGTGGTATCATTGTGGAAGACTTTTAAAATGTTGATTAATTTTTTAAACCCTCCGTGTGGATACTGTTTCTTTTGGCATATGTAGTTTACATCTTTGAATAGGTAATATGACATATTTATGTGTGAGAAGATCTATTATTGCATGATGAGTGATTAAACTTATACATTCAAGACCTGACTGACTTGCACTGACTGTTTTCCATTTAAAGAAACTCATGCCTATATAGAAAGCATAAATCAGCAGCCCCTTCTTAAAAGGTAATGATTGCAGAATAATAATTTCTAAGAGCAACATTAATATCAATTATTTTGCCTGTAAGAGCAGTCCAAGCATATGCTAAAATCTAAACGTTAAAGATATAATAACTCACTAAGATTATATGTTCTGTTCACTTGCTATTGGGTTGCTTGAAAAAATTCGGGAGCTGGTGTGTATGAAAGGGGCAAAAGCTTTCTTTAGTCTAATCTAGCAACACTTATGGCAATACAAATATTATTTACACTGAAATTTTACCACTAGTTACAATATTCTACAATGCATTCGTTCAGTGCTGGTAACTGCTGGAACTGGAGCAAGATTGCTGAGGGAGAGACTACAACAAAAACCTTGGATGGGTTAAACCATGTGAATCAGAGTCCCAGGGAAGGAACTAAATCACTTGTTTCCAGAGCAAGGTAAAACAGATGTGTGTAAAGGTACTTCACTATTATATTTTTTGTTCCTGCTGTTAAGATTAAAGAATGTTTTGGTTCAACCAGATGAGTAGCACAGAGATTTCTGAAGCTTGAGAAAGCTCTCGGCTTTCCCCCAAGGACAGGTAATGTAAAAGAGCTTATGCTTAAACCAGGAGACCTAAGTGAAGGGCTGTGTTTATGGCTTGGAGTCAAAAGCACTGCCATTTCTACAGATTTAGTCATTTCAACGACTCTTGCGTGTGTCATTCCCTCAGCTTCAATCCTTGGGATTGTAAAGCACAGGCTGAAAACAGCAACCAAACATATGAGATTTTTACCAAATGCCCACATATGCAGAGTCCTCAACAACCGTGCAATAGGCCTATAAACTTCATGTGGATCTTAGCTATACCACGATCTCCACCACTATTTTCGCAGGCAAGTGAGAAGATAAGGCCTGACAAGCAATCATGCATCCGAAGAGAAACCTCGCAGGAGCCTAAGATAAGACAGACTTCAGCTTTGCATGTAAGAAACCCTCTGTGCCTACTGGTCCCCTCTTCCTCTCTTACTGCCTTCCTCTTCTCCCAGTGCATCTGCAAGAGAAAAAAAGTAGGTTCTAAAGAAGGTAGCAAATGATCCCAGGCTGTTGTCCCTCTTCCTCTAGCAGGAAACCTCTCGAAGTGGCAGAAATGCCCACTGCATACGGCGAGCGGGCTACCCAGCATAGGCTCCTTCCAATAATGAACCCAAAAACACACACTTTCTTAGACAGCCTAACCAATTACAAATCACTGCAGACTGTCCACAGTCATTATTTAGTCCTACTTAAGTAAAACTTCCCTAGACTTGAAGGACTAAAGCACTCTGATGCTAATGGAAGTTATCTCAGAGGAGAAAATACCCCTTCGGCTTATTACGATCGTAACAGACACTAACTTGGCAAATACGTTCCTGAACTTAAACAACTAGCTTTAGCAATAGAAAAGTACAGCCAAAAACCATGTTGGCTTAAGAAATGAGTGTGTTCGGATAAAATAAGAACTGACCTAAGCTTGGTCATGATATTTTCTGAGATTTGTAAAAATGATTGTTTTTGTATGTCTCTGCACTTCAACACTCGCTGTGGAGACTACAGTTATAGGTTCCTTGGAAATGCAAATTAGACAACAGTGCCTGATTTTGCCTGGCACAAGAAAGGGAAGCGCTAAAATATTTTCTGATGGGTCTGAGCCAGAAGTCTAGAAGACTAGATTTGTAGCGGGGGGTTTATCTCTATCCTTAAAAGAAAAGCTATTGTCACAGACTTTCTCTCCCCACTGAATTCAGGACATACTGAAATCTCCTGACAGCTGATATTCTCTTGAGATTTTCTACCTCCCACTTTCCATCTCGTTTGTACAAAGGCACTTCCTCGGTTCATGGCTAGTTTTGAAAACTTGCACGAGAAATGCGAGGTCAAACCACAAAGTTTGGATAGCGATCTGCACTTTTTGCAATTTTGGAGGTGATGGGGCAGGTATTAGGATCTGAACTGCTCTACTTAAATAATTCCCACCAAAATAAAGCTAAGTATGCTGCAAACAGAGGGACACACCCTGATCCAAGTTATTCACAGCCTAACAATGGAGGTGGGAGCAGGTTTGGCCTGTTTTCTTCTTCCTCTTCCTCATGGGACTACTTCATAGATATTACGCTCCCATCACTGAGCATTTGCAAATTAATATCCATCCATTTTGTAATCGTTTTCTAGAACAGCCCTGCACTTTTACGTCAACATACATATTTCTATTCAAGAGATCATTACTATTATTTTAAAACAGATGGTTTGAACATAATCCACATAAATAGTAGATTGGCACTGCCAGTCATGGTGGCATGTGCAGAAAAGAGCTGGCTGATGTGACAATATTTAAAGATTAGCAGTCTGGGACACTACAAATGACAGTGTCTCTGGATACTGAACCTAATGCTTGTGCTATGGCATTCAAATAAAGCCATGGCAGTCAAAATGCCAAAAGATCTGATAACTGTACTGATAAAAAAATTAATTAAAAAAATAAAAGTTTTACTGCAGGTATCTAATGAATACAGCCAGGGATGGCAAAGATTCCTCAGTAGCAAAGACGTATGAAACTCACACTCCTGTCCTCGTGTTGGGATCACCAGATGGAGGGCTCATGGCAATCTGTGCTCTGACCACTTCTGTGAACATGCCAGGATGGTTTTTGCTTTTTCTCCAGGACACTTGGAAATTGCCATCAATATAAAATATATAATTATTTTAAATTACCTATAATCGGTGTCCAGGAGAACCTGTGAAATTTTGCAGATTTCAGAAGAGCTTTTGGTGTATGAGCAGCCTGCAGCTGACCCTACTGCAGCTGTAACTATCTAAAGTTGCAGCTGATGGTGAGGAATGCAACATCACTCCAAGATGTCAATTGTGTCCATGACACTTCATCAATATAGCCCACTTAACAGCCCACATCTCTGCTCTCTGGCCACTTTATTGCATCTGCTTAGGTTGCCACATACTCATCTCCCACTCCTGCTCTTCTGCATATCCAGGCACAGTAATTCAGGCAATTCTCTTCTGAAGGTTGATTAACTCCTCTTCACTAGCTTAGGTCTCACATGTTCCCATGTGTCTAGGACCTGGCTACAGTTGTCACTGGGTAGTGGAAGCAGGTCCTTCTCGCTGTTTTGGTGCATGGGTTCTTATTTTGGCTCCACTCACTCACTCTCAGTGAGGTTAGGAGGAGGAGAACTGAGACCATGCGACACTCCATAAATACTAAGAAACAGTAAAAACAGCAAGGTTGTCGATAAGACTTCCATTGCTGGTCAGAGGGAGAGAATAATGTACAAGTTCAAACAACAGAGCTAATAAAGGACACATTTTGAATTTCAGTAGCTAGTTGAAAGCCTGAAATCTTCAAGGGCATGACAAACCCTTTGAGGGTTTGCACGTGACGCACATTCACAAGTCACACAGTCTGCCCACAATGCTTGTTCATCCACATGACCCCTCAGTAGAAAAGCCAGCCACGTGGTTGAAATAGCAGTGCTGCCTTGCCGGTCGTGCGCCGAAAGGCCTCCAGGGTACTGAAGAAGTTTATCCAGGACCTCGGGAAAAAAAAAAGAAAAAAAAAAGAGGGAGAGCAGTTAAAGGCTTAGCATGCAGGCTCCTAAGACCATTACAGCATGCATGGAAATGTAAAACATTTTCTTGAGCAAGATGTAACAGCAACAGAAAAGCCACTTAAAACATCTCCAAGCTACGCAAGTCAGAGATGATTTGATAGAACCTCACAAATCCCATAATCTACTGTAAGTAGTAGCTAAGACTTTGGCTTCACCCATGTGTCTGCAACTGGGGAAGAAGCAAGCGAATAATTTATCCAAGCCCGGGGTAATGAAGTGTTAACAAAAACCATATGAAGTTATTACTACAACCACAGGCCGCAGAATGTGAAGGAAGGAGGATCTCAGGAGACCTACCTATTTTCAGTCATCTCCTGCTTCATAGTTCATCAAAAGGTGTTCACCAAACCAGGAGGCAAGCAACCAAAATTAAGTGATTCATTAGGCCTAATGAACAATGCTGATCATATCATCTCTAAAGTACAGTCAGCCGACTTTGATATACACGTACTTTAACTCATTCTTCCCAACTTTATTAGGTACATATGTCTACAGCAGACACAAATGAAACATTCTACAGCTAGGCTCCAAGCCAAAAACTAATTTATTCTTTAATGTGGTAGTGATTACTTGGTGGTTCCTTGAGCAGAGATGACAGGTCTGAGCTAATGGAGTTGTACTGTAAGTTAATATAAATCATGACAGAGCAATTAATTACAGAAACCACTGCAAATCCCTTTGTTAGTTTTCCCCATCACCAGAAGGATTTAATAATGTTCATTTTGCTAAGTTCCAGTGACATTTACAAGTCTTAAACCATTTTTAATCAAATCAATATCACTGGCTGCTAAATTTAGTTGCGCTTTGCTAGCGAGTCCTGGAATGCATCGATACTAACGTTTCCTACCTTCTGTTCAAGTAAAGCATACTGAAGACCCACACTTCCTCTCCATTTGTTTACATTGAGTAATTGGGTTGTTTTTTTTTTAATGAGCACCATAAAAGATAAGTGCATCCAAAGAATTAGGAGATGGCAAGCTAGAAAGACATACAAATATCCATACTTACTGGATGCATATCATGTAGTTTAAAAATTCAAGGAAATTTTCCTTAATTGGCTACAACTGCTCCAAACCAAAGAAATGTGGCTTATTTGGGAGCTGGTGCGCTCAGAGGGAGCTTTGGGTGAGCTCAAATGGTGAGTACCAGTGCCAGGGCTCTTCTCCCCTTGATTAGACATGTCTTCTTAGACCAGCTTCCCGTTTATCCCAGTGTGGGAGAGCACCTAAATAAATTACCCTGAGGACTGTGGGTGGTGATCTCACACGCTGTTTTGTATGGGAGGGTCTCACTTGCTCTCCATCTCACATTTATAGCTATAATCTAGGGATAATCATCCTCCCTCTGTTTGTCATACCCATTTAGATTTTAAGTCCTCTGAGGCACATGTTGCCTATAATTATATGTGTTTACTATGCCTAACAAAAAGGGAATTCTGAGGCCAATTGCACTACAAGAAAATTAGTAGAAATATCAGTAACAATGTTGCACAATTTAATCCAGAGACTCTTTCCAGATAAGTTACTGCACAATATTGAGCATTTGCAAAGCAGTTTGAAAAGTGCCATGATAAACACCAAGAGTAGTTAGGTCCAGATCGTGTTTCGTTGGAAAGGTTTTGGTTTTGAGATGAACTTTTCTGAGAACAGGATTAGAATCTCTGAGTAATTTTTCTGAGTGTGTGTGTGTGGTTTTTTTAATATTATTATCACCAAATTCAAAAAAAATCATCTGGTTTCTGATTTTTTTTCATCAAGCTAATCCAGCAGAGACATTAATTTTACTCTGTAAAAACAAAGTGTGACGATTCATGAGTTCTGGATAGATATTTTGCTCTACCCTTAACAACAACAACAAAATGGAGAGCGGTTCAATGTTCTGCTGCATTTAGTTCAGCATCCTTTTCTTCATACCTAATGAACATGTTCACAACAATGTCTCTCAGATCTCTGACATCCTCAAGGGACTGCACATAGGTCGTGGGCTCCGAATACCAGCACATCAGCACAGAATGAGAATAATAATAGTAAAAAAAAAACAACAAAAAAAAACAAAACTTCAAAGTCAGCGCTAGCTGCAAGATTTCTTCTTTAGAGACCTTGTAGCAAGTTCTACCTTATTTATTTTATTTCAAGTATTTAATTAATTAATTTTGGTGAGATTCAGCAATAATTTTGTAATATATAGTTCTGTGGTCTGTGACCTGCATGATATTCCCTGTAGATGGGCAAGAATTGTTGTGGCTTTTTTATTTCTTATTTTTCTGCAAGCATAAAAACAAACCACCAAGATCTAAAGGAAGAATGGAGAGAAGAAAGAAACATACAGACTTTAAAAATAGAATTACTCCCACTGAGGTTCAAAGGCTGAGCTGAGCCAGAGTCCCTCATCTGCACTTTCCATTAATGCCGGGTCTTTGTGTAAACAATATAGATTGGTAACTAGAGTTTCATTTCTTTTGTTCTTCCTCTGGACAATTGCTTTCCATTTTACCTTAGATGACACCAAGTCATTGTGACAGAGCCTCCCCGCAAGACCTTGCTGTGATTCTGTAATAACTTAAATTCCCCACTTTCCCAGAGTGCACTAACACATCAGGCTTTTATGTCTGGAGCTGCTGCATTAAGTCCTAATGGAAAAAATTCTCTCCTAACTTAAGAACTACCTTACCCCCCATGAATAAACAATGACAGTGTATGGATCAAGAATGACCTCTGATACATCTGTCTTTAATGGAGGAATCACTGAAAAAATTGATTTCCTTTCACCCTCAAGCAAAAAGGTCTTCCATGTGCAGAATTAAACACATACAAAGCAGAAGATATATTCAAATGTGGTACTGCAAGTAGAGGCATTTCATTTAATATGCAGCTATGCTGGAGGCTCAGACCAATCTGAGATTCAATTTGCATTATAATTCTAAAAATAATAATTCTCAAATGAGAATATTTGAGTGTATGTGAGTGTACAGACATAAAATTCACTAGGAAAAAAAATGACCAAACCCGATTGATTTTCTGTGGGGAGCAGGAATTTAGAAGCTTAAAGCAAACTTAAAAAAACAACCAAAGGAAAAGAAAAAAAAAAAACTTAAAGGGAATCACAAGCTGACCTTTTTTGAAATTTGCTTAGTTGACTGTGTTGACTATGTGTTTTCTGAAGTATGCACCGACAGACATCTGAGTAGGGAATGTATTCCCTTTTGTGTGAGGACAACACACATGGCATGACCATGACTTTGTTGTTATAGATATGGAAAAGTCATGTTCACGCTGCAGAGCACATCAGTGGCTAAGCATAATCAAACCTCAACTAATTCAGCTGACCACGATCCTTGTTACTGTCCACATTAATCACAAAGAGTATTTCTCCAAATCCACCCTAATGGTAGTGTGAATCCTGGATAGTGTTAGCTAACTTTCCCCCATAATTTTATAAAACATTCTGTAATTTCTTTTCAGTGCACAGGAGCATCTGTTGTTCAAGTTAGTATTGCATTTTTAAGGCATATTCATTAGCTGAACCAATTTTTGATTATTAGATATTGCAAAAAAGATCATGGCTTTTCATTTTTAAAACCGCTTTTAAAATGTTGTTTCCCCTTCATTTATGAAACATCTTGGAGAAAACAAAACACAAAACAAAACAAATATACAAAAAAGCGAAAAACAAGTCAGTAATCCAAATATTAGGAACTACTCATAATCTGCCTCTTTCTCCCACTGAAAAATGGACAAAGAAGCAATAATTACCATGTCTTCTGAATGCAACCGGTGAATTAATACATGCTAAAATATCAAGTCCCTCCGAGCAACTATTTTTCCCTGTGGACTTGATATTTTCTTTCTTTCCCTATCACAACCTATCACCAGATTGTAAAAAAAAAAAAATCTAAATATAAATTACATTTCTAAAATTAACTACTGAATTCCTAGAATACTAAATAAGACTAATTTTTTATAAGCTTTCTAGGATTTGGTTTTCCAAATATTGTGCAGTGTAGTGTCAGTCAATACTACAAATTCTACATATGATATCCTATTTGCCTAATCTTCACATTGATTTTAATTCTAATTTCATATGCACATGAAAGACTTATTTTAAGCTAAAAGAAAAAAATGAAAGGTGTGCTATTTTAAAATAATGTAGGAACATATCCAAATTTTAAACGTGATTACCTCCTTTTGCCATAATGCCACTTCAGCGTTGAATTTTTAAGCTAAATATTTAACTTGATAACTCAAGAGTGTATGCATGTGTTTGCACAGAAAGTGGAGAGTTACTCTTGTTTTTTTCCTCTACATGCCTTGATTTTTTTCTTTGAAATTCAAAGGTATTGATTTGTTTTCAAGATGCTCTAAGAACAAACTACGAGCTTTTAAGCATTCTACATGCTGTCAAAATGCTCAAAAGCTCATGCCAGGAAGATGCATGACCAAAATCTTCCCCTCCTTTTGCCTTATGCAGGGGCTCCAGCAGAGCAGCTGTTTTCCTAGAGAGAGACATCCCACCGTGTCCGCTGCTCTTTTTCTTTCCAAATGGAAGAAATAATCTAGATGATAGCTCTTCTCCCGACAGCTAAGTGCTGAAATCAAAGCTCGCTGGCATATAGCCACGGAGGTATAACATCAAGCACAACTGGGACTCCTCTGCCCTCCTTTGCTGTCTCTGACCTCCACGACTACGCGCCCTACCCGGCGTCAAGAGGAACGTCACGCTCCTTGCTAGAGCCATGGCTCATCTGCTGCTCACGCCAACAGCAGGACGGGAGCCATCTCTTGCAGAGAAATGGGGAACAGGAATTGGCGGTTGCTGAACAACTCTGAGTAACCCACCTCTTCTTTTCTTTTTTTATTTTTTTCTGTCTGAACATGCAGAACCAAGCATAGCATCTGGTGCTCTTGAGAACTGGGGGCCTTTAGCATTGCCATAAATAAGACAGCAGACCTCATAAGTGTAAAAAACAGTGAGATAAAAGGTTTAACATATAGACTGTATAGTAGTCAAAGTAATTCCGGGCTATTCATGGAAGATTCATGCAGCCGCATCTGTGTTAAAGACGGCAGCCAGCATAGTACGTAGCTGTATGGAACAAACAATACAGACTGCTTTCCTTCTGCCTTTCTTAATTCTCGTCTTATGTTTACCTTTCATAATGCTTCTTTGCACACACTAATAGCTGACATGATGGCAACATATTGCGAAGTATTTGGAAGCCTTCGATCTTTGTTGAGCATTTCATTACTTGCCACTAAATTTAGTTGTGTAATTTCAAAAAAAAAAAAAAAAAAAAGAAAGAAAAAGAAACTCTATTTGGTCTTAACTTCTGCATCAGCAGTTTATGGTTTCAGATCTTCCCACACCCTGAAAGGAATCTGAGGATTAGATTTATCTGCTTGATAGCCCTGTTCCCCAGAAGATGCTTGGAGGCTTTGTACAGCACGAGCACAGCGGGAGCCCGGCCCAGCCGAGCCCCCCAGGCCCTAGATGAGACACGCGTTTACGAGCAGCTGCTGGTGCACATCTGCCAGCCAGGCCCGGCGAGGTGGGAAGGGACCGCGCTGGCAGGGGCTCCTCTCTGGTCCTCGCGCTGGCACATCCGCGTGCCCGCCACGCAAGGGCGAGCACGCACCCCCCGCGTGGGCAGCCTTACGCTGGCCTAGCAGGAGAAACGGCACCATGCCCAAACCTGCCAACCCAGATAAACCAGCCCCGGCATTCAGGAGGGTTTCTGCAAGAGCGCTCTCAGAGCGTAGACGTTGATGCTGAACTAAGAGAGACCTGACTTAAAGCCCATCTGAGTCGCGGGGAAGACCGCCCCCCCGCCCCTTTCGAGAGCGCTCTGGCTCAGTTTTTAGGTAACTTTCAATATAGTTAATGGCTCGATAGTGTCACAAACAAAATAAACACTCAAGGAAGGCAGAAATTGAAGTGATTTATGCAGTCGGAGCAATGACGTTTACTGTTTCACAGCTGCATCTCTCTCTCAGCATTACTACCTGCCACCTCTAAATCAGAGTACTTTAACACCTCTCTGGTAAATTGTCCTCCAAATAATAATCTTACACAACTGGATAAGTTGCTTCTAACTAAGTTTATGTTTTAACCTTACAAAGCCTTCTTTAATTCAAATAACACTGACCATTAGAGGGAGTTGAAGAAATCATACGTCCTAGACGATGGTTTGATTAGAAGTGACTGTCAAAATCTTAAGATCAGAGTGATTCCTCCTGCTACTTGCTCATTCTCCTGCATTCTCGCTTTACAGGAAGCTCATTAATAGATCAGCTTGCCCAGTTTGTCATCTGTTTCATTATGCAAAATACATACGTTTCATTTACCTTTCCTGTGGAAAAAATCAGTTATCTTCAGCTAGATAAAATGACTTCTTTGGGTTTCTCCTCAACCCCTGAACGGCTCAAAATCCCTAAAATCTCAACTGGTGGTAGAATATCAGGGAACCCTGATGTGTGCCAATTGCACTGTAATGATCTTTATGTTCCCATTTAAATGGGAAATGTGATAGCTTAGAAAGCTGACCACTAAGCAAACCTAACATTGACCTGAAAGGAAAATAAAATAGTTTAAAAGCTCTCTGAACATTTTCAAAAGATCTATTTGACATAGAAAATTAAAGAAGGAATTCCTAAATGGAGCTTTAGTTCCCAGGTCTTTGGTTTTATAACATCTATGCAAATGAACCACAAAAAAAAGTTTTTGGTTGCTCGTCTTATTTCTTTACTTTACTAAGAAAAGTACAGACTTTGTCTTCAACCAAGAGATCAGAAATTCTGAGCTCTTCATCCGCTTCTATACTTTTCTAAAATAATGAAGACTACATCAGACCCATCTCTAATGAATATAGAGGCACCCAACAGAGACAGTATTGTATTTATTGTTATTTCATAGAGATGCACTGCAGATGCATAAAGACTCATGAAACACTACAAATTAAAAATAATGAAAAATTGATTCCCCTAACTGATCACCGTTTAAGTCCTCATTTCAACAAAGCATCCAAACACATGAATGCATGGTGTGCATGGAATGGACACTCCTCGCAAACACCCGCTCTCGAAATTTGGCATGAATTCTCTGTTTGTAGGACCGGGTTCAAATGAATATGACAATAACTGAAAAACAGGGGTAGATCAAATAGGGGAAAGTAGAAAGAGGGCAGTATGTATACACAATCACTCAAAAATTAAATGTCTCACTGCACATCTATAAGTNCCCGCTCTCAAAATTCGGCATGAATTCTCTGTTTGTAGGACCAGGGTTCAAATGAACATGACAATAACTGAAAAACAGGGGAAAATCAAATAGGGGAAAATAGAAAGAGGGCAGTATGTATACACAATCACTCAAAAATTAAATGTCTCACTGCACATCTATAAGTTAGTGGGGTTGCCACGGATTGCCAGATGAAGCACCTGTTATAACTGCAAATAAATGCATTGGTGGGAGTGCACTGGTGGCAACCGGGCTGTAGGAGAATCCCTGCTGGCAGCTGCATATCACATCACTTCCAAGGAAATTTAGAGGAGAATGCAAGATAAAATCATGCTCTGCCTGAGGAAAGTAAACCCTTAAAGTATACTGCTGCAGTCAAGTGAAAATCTATTGTACAGAGAGAACGTATTAAACTGAAATAACATTCTGGCACCAAACCATTGAATTTCTTTCACACGACTCCAATATCAACTCCCAGTTCCAAAAAATGAGTATGTATAGAATGGTCTATTGTGAAAAACAGCTTCCTCATTCCAGGACGTTTAAGATTTAATCAAGGCAAACACTGTGCACGGGCACCTGAACAAGCTGGCAGCGAACAGCAGAGCCCTCACCGTGAAGCTCTGCATGGAAGAACGTCCCCCATTTCTGTGCAGGCACAGCCGGCCATAACCACGCACCTGTGTGCTTCACCTCTAGACTTCTGATGCCTCGTGAGCAGGCGGTTTCTTTCAGCATCGCCTTAACTGCCTCTACATGGGGTCACAGAAACGTACTCCATAGGCACATATAACAAGAGAAACCCATTTGTGCCTTTTTCACTTATATGGCTTATTGCGGTGACTCAGTATGAGAGCACCTCCCAGGTAGAGGGAGAGCAAGCAAACAAGCCTGTCTTGCTTCTTCCACCTACAGAGAAACCTCAAAAGGAAGTTTTGTCTAGAGCTTCCTCAGTGGGCTGCAGGTCCAAGCTGAAGACCACGACCATCATTGGAATTATATACAAAAAAAAGATGTGTACTAGACAAACAATAGAGGTCCATTTAATTTCATATAAGGATATGCACTGCTTTCCTGAGACTTATATGATCCATAAAACTTCTGTGTTTTATAGAAGTCTTCCCAAACATCTTTTTTTAAATATATATACAAGCATAATACAGATAGTGTATGCTTTCTAAGTATGATAATACATACAGCCTTTGTATGATTTCTACTATAGATGGACTTGGATTGATCAACTTTTGGATAGACAGGTTGAGTTTTGGTAGGATTTTTTAATTCAACTAAAATTATTGTAAAGTTTACACTAGGTCTGTCTTCTATAAAAACATTTAGAACAATCAATAGTCAAATCTTTTAAGATGCTGAATCTCAGGAGATACCTTCTCATTCAGAGAAGGCACCCTCATAACCTCTGGCACTGTAGAGAGCATATAAACTTGTTCAGTGAACAATAAGTTTAATCTATAACTATCTGTAACTATTAGTTTATAAAGAAATCCCTGACTGAAAAGCTTTATGTGATGAAGAAATATCTGGCTGACTCCCTCCTTTAATAATGTGCGTGTTACAGGTTGGAATTTTCTAGCTACTGGATCTTGCAGTACCTTTGGGGGATTTTTTTGTTTTGTTGTGCTAGATTAAACACCTATCTCCTAGAAAAAAAGTATTTTCCTCATGCCAATGCTTACAGCCAACAATCGCTTCTTACCGTGTCTCATATAACCTAATAGTTGATGCTTCTGAACTTTCTCACCAAAAGGCTGCTCTTCTTGAACTTCTTCCAGTTTTGCAGCATTGCAGCTCAACACAGTTTTCCTTCAATAAACGTACTAATTCTAAATACAATGAAATTTTACATCCCTACTCCTACATCACAACCTACTTATGCAGCCAAAGATCGTGTGCCCTCTTCACTCAAGTTTGGTACTAGAAGCTAATTTTCAAACACAAATTTAACAACTTGTTATTATGGTTGTATCCTGCATGCAAACTCTTAAATTGTAATTTTTTTTTTTTTGCAAATGCATATGTTTCGGTCAAATAAACATGCATTTAGCTGCGTTAAAAGGTATTTTTATTTAAATGTGCACATTATATTAAGCAATCCGGATCCCTGTGTACAGGTGATCTGCTCCATTACAGCATTTCACTTCACAAATGCTGATATTATCAGCAATTTCAGTCAAGAGTCATTTTATGTTTTCTGGACAAAAGATACTGCCTAGTCAACTATGACCTTCTAAATGTCTTCTTTAGGTGACGACTAACATTTATAAGTATCCTTGAGACAATTTAATAAATCTGCAAATAATTTAGTATGAACGTAATTAATCTAATTAACTTAATAGGACCTATTTTTATTATTTCCTCTTTTTTTTTTGCAGAACTATTACAATTACCTTATATTCACCCTTATATCAATACAGCTACATTATATTAATATACAATTAAGCTAGGGATTCTATCTGAAGATTACATCAGAGACTCTTCACAAAATCTTTTCTTATAAAAAAAATATTCTAACAAGCAACGATTAGGCTCCCATCATTTAACTCTTTAATGCTAATGTCATATTTCAACCTTCCACATTTCTTCCATGATCGCTATCTTGCCTAATTGGCCTGCTCAGATATTCCAATTTATTCTTTCCAAATAGTGGAAAAAATCACATTTTTTCCAGTATTCTGGATTTTTTCCCATCTTCAAAGATTAATTCAATGTCAACAATCATGCTTTAAAACACCTCCTTGGCCAATTCTTTTAATAGACTTGGCTTAAATTACTCAGTTCTGGAGATTTCAAAACATTTCATTTAAACCATTGCTGTTTTATTTAGGTGATTAAACTTAAATATTAGCTCCAGGATTTGAAGGCATTTCAGTAGGAGACTAAAATACTAACATTATCATCTTCTTTCTCTCCAATGATCTAATATTTATTAACTACATCTTTTTGCATATTGCTAGAAAATATATTCATCCTTACCCAGTATTGAGCATATACTAAGGGTTTTAATTTGTTCTTCATGTACTTTAAGAATTCCTTTCAATTTTTGGTGCCCTATTGGCCACAGTCTCTTTATACTGATGTATTTAGTTTTCTCTTCCATTCTTTTACATTTCCTAAATGTTGTTTTTTGCTCGCTGTGATCAGCTTCCCCCTTTTCCTTTTGCTACATACTGTTGTTTTGTAGTTTTTTGGTTTTCTGGGGGGGCTGCAACTGTCTTCACCTCCCCCTTCAACAGGATTTTTTTCTTTCAACCATAGAAACCTTACTTGATTGCAGAGCTGGGTTTTTTTGGCATCTAATAAAGCATTCTTAAACAATTCCTAATTATCATGCACATTCTTGTGTTTAAATTTTTCCTCCCACTCAATTTTGCTCATGATTGTTTTCTGCTTTGGGAAATTGGCCTTTTTAAAGCACCAAGAATATAATGCTGTTTGCACAAAACAAATAAAATTAGATCATGATTGCTTGCACCTAGGCAACCATCTAGTTCAGTGATCAATTCATCTTTATCTGTCAGAATATGCAATTAGGGATGTCTCAAGTTGGCTGCAATACCAGCAATACTGCTTTTAGAAATTTACCTGTTATTTTAGCACTCCAGATTTTAAAAAGTAGTACCAGGAAACTTCGAGCACGCATGCCACAAACTAATAGCACAATTCTGCGTAGGACAGAGAGGTGTTCAAAAAGTTGCCTCAAATGCTTCCTGTTCCTCATCCCGTGTTTGTAACACAGTTCCCATTTCTATATGGCCATCTGCAGGACCCTCATTTATTGCATATTCCTTGTCTTGTGCCAAAAGCTAGCGATCATTAACGGGACGTAATGAAGTAATATCTACATTGAAACTGTAATCAGATAATAGGCCCTTTCTGGTTTGATTCTTGGCATGAGATTAATTTGGGGGGAGAACAGAAACTAGTGCAGGGAATTGCTCCAGTCCCTCTAAATATAGGGTTCAATATTTGAGGTTTTACCCATCTTTTCTGTTGCCTCCATATAAGGGAAGCACTGCGGTAAACGTTCTTTGTCATCTCCAAACGCAGACGAAGAATTGAAACAAGATATGTTCTTAGAACCATGTCTGCTCTCAGGGTTTCATAGAATTCCATAATCCCTCAGGAAGACAGATTTCTAAATTGAGAGACTGTCATTGTGCGATTAATATTTGCTATGTTGTAATGGAAGCGGAATAAAAAATTCATTTTCATGAGGAAATCTAAAATTGGATACATTCCTAACTTTCAGTGGAAAACTATTGTTGTTATTTTCTTTTTCCAAAAGAATTTAAAAAATGTAGATAGATTATCTTCTGCATCATTGCCTACTTAACAAAATTGTTCAGATGTACCTTTGTGAACAAGAATCAAAGAGTGACAGACAAATAAAAATGTGATTTTTCTTGTAGTTTTAATTCTTGATCTTTTTCTAAGTTATGTTGCCAAGGCATTAACAATGAAACCACAGAGACTGCATGAAAATGGAACTCTGTCCTCATGAAAAATTTTGAAAAGCCAATACCTTCACATTTTTTTTCCCACAAACGGCTTCAGTTTGAAAATTACAATATGTCCCCAAGGTAGGAACAATATGCAAATAAATATGCTTCTCAAATATTTTGGTTTCTGCTAGCCCAACTGGCAGGATGCTCGGCTCCCTAAATTTGGGGAAATGCAGAATCCAGATAACAAGGCTACTGGGCAAAGTGGTACACCAGAGAGAGAGAAACCAGCAGCTCCCCCAGCTAGATGGCAGGCACTAACTGGTGAGAGGTTAGTTACACCGGGCTGGGAAGCAGGACTTCAAATAAGGCCACCCAGCAAGCAGTAGGGACCATCAACAGCCTCCTTATCTGGGAATCTGGAGATAACCCATCACCTGGGCTATAAGGTTGGTGTCTCTCAAAAAATGTGGCAGGTTGGCCAGCTTATATAGTTCATGTCAGACCTTTTCCACCAAATGTCCCTGGGGAACAATTCACCTCAGGGCAATTTTCAGAACAAAATTCTCCTCCTAGAAGATGTCCAAAAATCTTTGGCAAAGCCACTTTCACCAGCAAGGCCAGCAATGTATTTTTAAAATGTCCTTCTAATGTATTTGAACAGTGTTTCCTACAACGTAGGTGTCAAAAGAATTTTCTGAGAATCTCTACTACAGTTCACCTGACCAAACTGCATGAAACAGCCCAATGGAAATTACCAAGAAGCCAATAAAGCTGCTGACTGCATGGAAATGGCTATTTTGTGTGCACATGGGCATGTACCTCAGGTGCTGAATGCACGGAGGCTGGGAGACCTCCAAGTACAGGTGCGAGACAGCACCAACTGTATTAGCACCACACTTCTCCCGCTCCCTTCAAATGCTCCTCAAGACAGTTTGGGGTTTTTTTATAAGGAAATAGAGTATTATGAAATGTCCCCATTGGAGGCCATCTAGAAAGCTCTTTATATCACCCAAGCAAAGAGCGGAAACTGTTATGCAATGAAGATAACCAGCTACACAACACAGCTAGTCACTGGTAGCCACTTTTTAGAGCTCAGAGTCATCTATGACTGAAAGGCTATTCATCCTGCAGGTGAATAATATATAAATATATTCACAAAAATAAAAAGCTTGACTGCTGAGAATGCTCCTGCTTTCATGTACTAGTGTGCAGAGAAATACCACTCCCAATGACCTCACAAAATGCTGCAACATTTTACATTTTCCTGAAATATATTTATTATTTAAAACATAGGTGCACACGGAGCATTGTACAGTCTGTCCTATGTCTGCCACCCTCTCAAATGAATTTTTATCACAGAAACCACTAAGAGTTCATCACTGGTGGGGAGCCTGTTCATTGAAACTCATTATTGTTCTAATGAATTACATGCGAGAGCTGTAAATGATTGCATTAGAATAGTCAGGCTCAGCCATTCAATGAAAATTTAATTACAGAGTACAGGGACATGACCAAAAAAAAATCCATGCCTGTGTTCTGGAATGCAACCTCCCCAGCCACAGCTGGCTATTGAAAGTCTTTGTGCAATTATGCTTTCTCTTAATCACACCCATTTTTTAAGAAATAAAATAGTAGCTGAAGCACACAGCAGCTATAATGGCTCCCCTGCCTGCCCCTCCTTCGGGAATTCTAAAGATCTTTTGTTCACTCTTTGGGTGATTCATGAATCCAAAATCTGGCAAACATTTCGGAGAACATCCCATTCCCCAAAACGAGGAACAATGGGATACTGCACGTAACAAACATCCAGTTTACGGCAAATGAGACAATCTCTTCTTTGTGGTCCCAGAAAAGAATTTGCAGAAACCCTGGTGAGTATATTGTAAAGCACTACTAAAGCACTACTGGCAAAGACTTTGCCTTCAGTCTTCTTTCGTCTTTGTAAAATGCCACATAAATCAATGGATCGCTATTAGTGAACATTAGGTTGCTCTTTCAGTAAGGTCTGCAGTTGGGTCCAGGATAACATTTCTGCTTTGGAGCTAATAGTGCAGGGAATGACTCTGAGACATGAATGTTCACGTAGCTCTGAAAGTAAAACATCACTAAATGACTTTTCCTCCTAGCTCACCAACTGCATTTGGCAACCAATGGAAAATCTCCTGTCCCTGCTGCAAGCAGTACTATGCGAGCACAACTCAAGCATCTCCCTCCCAGGCAATCCTGTGCTGAAGATAACCTCCAACACCCCATATCCTCCTTGTCTGCTACCATGAAGAGGCTGGCAAAGGAGAGATCTAGCATGATTAACATAATCCTTGTGTTGCTATCCAAGAAACATCAACTTATTGTTCACCCAGTAATATTAACAATAATCACTGTATCAACACAATCTTCGCTAACAATCATGAAAATGATCTTCGCCTTGCGTATACAGTCCTCTAAAGTTACTTCCTAAATCACAGTAATGTTTTCCTTTTCTGGTCTCTTCATAATATAAGGAATATTATATTGGAATATAATGAATAGGAAGGAATAAAGCTTTCTAACAAGCATTTCTTTGAACTTCTCTAATGGTTTTATGACATCACTTGGGGAAATATATGGAATATTCTGTTGTAGAAGTTTTTTTATAAAAAATACTGATATCTTCTTGAATATTCATACTCTCTTTTTTTCAGTGATCTTTATAAGATAAGACACAACTTTACTTACATTTTAGATGCTGAAGAGGAAGTCTTTTTTTCTCCAGAAGAAAAGGAAAATGGGGGGATAGTGGTTGGTAACCATGGCAGATAAAGTGCACTGTTCCCTTCAGTGAATCATTTAGAAGTCAGAATTTATTCACTTCCTTAAAAAAAAGAAAAATTACACTTCACATAAACTTGAACTGATGCTAAAGTTATATTGCAATCTAATGAGATAACATAATAGCTAACACATGTCCCCAAATCAGATACTGTGATTAAAGCAGTGTATGTTGCATAGAAGTGTTATAGAGTGTACATCTGATATTAGCAGGGCAGCATTACTAAAATAGAGAGGGTATCACCTACCAACATATCATCCTTGCTGTGTTTTCAGCTTATTCTCTGTGAGCACAGACAGTTCACATTAGCTGTTGCTGTGAGCACTTTAATGGTTAGAGAATTTGACAAAAACATACTCACAATAGGAACATTTCCCAGTGGCTCATCAATGATGTTCAAAATTAAATCACATCTGTTTAACATTATGTTTGTTGTAGTCTACAAGCTGCAAAGGTAAATTTATTGATTTTAAGTCACTATGGCTTCACAAAAAGAAATGGGCCCCTCAGAATACATCTGTAATCAGCAGCGACTACAGAGGCAGCATCCAGAAATGGGGAAGATGTTACTGAAACACCTCATCATGAGATTCCGTTGGAAAGGACCTGTATAGTTTGCATTAAAGCAGTTGTGCCTGATTCTTATTTCCACCTGATACAGAATTATAAATAAAGCGTTACTTTAAATACCAAATTTTAAAAAAGGACCTATTCTTACAAACTAGTTTCCGGTACCTGCTGGATGTCAGGGGTATGTTGCCGTACCAGCATCATCCAGCTCAGCTAAGAGATGCTTTAAAATAGGGTTGGGGGATCTAAGGAAGCTTGGCTGCAGTTGCAGCTCTGCTGTAGTCATTTACAAATGTGAACTATAGGGTAGGAGAAGAAAGAGTAGAAGGAGGATTGATTCCTTTTTACATCTAAGTAAAAGAGAAAGTTTGGTGGAAAATTTGATAAAAGCCAGCACAATATTTTTGCCTTCAGAGAAATGCCTGGCCATGTATGGCATTCTCCTAAACAAAAGCGTGAGCCTCATGATGGCTGCTCCCACCTTAATCCTTCACAATGCTGATGCCACAGGAAATATTGTAGGTAAGAGGCTGTAACTGTCCTCCTATTTATCCCCTCGCATTGGTATCTGCACCCAGGGAGAGGAGTCCAGGAGATACCAGGGGAAAAGGAGCCTGGACCCTACAAGACTTGCTGCATATTATATGCTTCAGCTTTCCCTCTGTTTCTGCACTGGGGATCCTGGTACTCCCATGTCCATGAAGCACAGCTGATAACATCATGCCGCACAAATAAAATATACATAAATGAGAGAGACGGAATAGATATCTAAAAAAGGGGTGTTTTTGTATCAATACAATTCAGAAATCCCTCAGCCCTGTCTGCAATGTGTCGGTGTTTATCCAAGTTGAGAGAAAGCATTTATGTGAAAGAAAGTATGTGAACTGCTAGAATATTATTTTCCAGTAAGATGAGAGAATCTTAAGTCTGGATGATTTTCACATAAATAGGATAAGTTGGTTATGATCCAAAACAGGGTATTTTAGTAAGTGAACCACTTCACTTTATATACTACAGCAATTAATTATCCTTTTAACAAAATTGATTGTAGCAAGAGCACATTTTTTCCCCCAAAGGAAAAAAAATTACAAAATTTTAACCAATTAGAATCAAGGAACTAATAAAATCCAGCAGCAATTAGCATGCAAAATGTTTTGCTCTTTTAATATGATTTGCTTTATTTCTATTGAAAAAGCAGCAAGAAGAAAGCAAGCTCTTTGCTATATCTGGCAGTTGCAGGGGCAGGCAAAAAGAAATAAAAAAAATAAAGGTATGAATGAAAAAATAAGTTTTTTTAATGTAGATTTGATACAGTAGTGATAATTTAGCTTGGTTCTACATACACTGGGCAATAAATGGCCTCATAAATGTGCTGGGTAAACTCTGAGGATACAGCAAGGAGCCATTTATTGCCTTGTAACCTCAACAGCAAACTAAAATTATCTCCTAAATAACAGATTTTCTGGTTGCACTGAATTATTGTGTAACAGAGGGGCGATAACTTCCCTGTATCTCTCCCTTGGTTACTAGTAAAATGAACAGCATGAATTAGATCCAGGTAATACTAGGTGTCACTATTTTTAGCAAATTCAACCTTGAAAACTTTTCCAAGGTAACCAAAGTCAAGCCCAGCTTGCACTTCGGGCTCATACACTGACAAACTGTTCATTTTTCAGGAAAAAATGCAAAGTAATGTCTTCTGATAAGGCCTCGTGCAGAATTTCTGTTCATCTGTGTATCTCCCAACAAAACTGACCACTAAGCCTTGGGGCACGGTGTCACCACAGGGGTCACAGACTAGTGACACCCCAGCTGGCAGCAGCCTTGGGGGGCAACCACCTTGCAGCTAGTTCAACTAAGTTTCAAGCTGACAAAATAGTTTTGAAAATTCCATGAGATTTTTACCACTTCATGTTCTGATCTGTCTTTATGGCAGGTGCCCAAGAGAGCAGGTCCAAGCACAATGCTGGGGACAGAGCCACGGCTTGGCCACTGAGCAAGATGCACCCAACGACTAAGCAACTTGTTGGCAGGCAGTTTAAGTGTGGAAATGATGGGTTGAAGAGTAGTGAGAAATAGATGCATCTTTTCAGAAGAAAAACATATGGGAAAAAACAAAACAAAACAAAACAAAACTTACTGATCCAGGGCCGTGTAATTAATATAGCTGTGGATTGTCCACAATGCCCCAAATAGATGGACCTCTTAAGTTTAGGTGGCATAAATTCCTCCAGTTAAGGTCCTCGCCCTCTTTACTCACTGCACAGAGATGTGTCTGTAGGTCCTACTGAAAACAGCATTTGCGTGCACATTTCTACCTAAATCTACCTCAAGTTTTGGAAGATTTATCTTATCTAAGCAATGTTCCACATCAGACATCTCACATGGGCAATGGATTTGAATGAGTCATTACAATTGCAGAGCTATCTGTATCTGCTAGTATGCTTGAAATTCAGTGACATGTGCTTTATAACTAAGAGTTAACTAGTCTCTCAAAATTTCTATATATGGAAAATACCAACAAATAGAATAAAAGGGTAGAACAAAACGTTCTTTGTCAAGCACAAGCTCAAGTTTGCACTCAAAAATACACAAGAATCTATAATAATAATATTTACCCATCACTTATCTGGTATCTTAGACATTTTACAATGAAACAAACAGATAAAAATAATTCCAAAGTTACAAGAGTAAAACAGTCCAACTCAGTATAAAACCATAAATAAAATCAAGAGGCTATGCCAAGAACTTTCTGGAATAGAGATGTTTTTATTGCAAAACAACTAATTCTGTGTTGATTCTCAGGTCAAAATGCCATATAGGCAAAAATATTGGCACTGTGTCAACTGCTCCTGAATATGCCAACTGTCCCCTCTCTTAAAGGGATGAATGATGCTCATAGAAAATAACTTTGGCACTTTGAGGCCCTTTTGGCAGCACAGAGGCCTTCTAGGCCTACCCAAAGAAGGAGGTATGTCAGTGCTGCACCTCCATGCCAGGAAAGGGCCCTGTTTTGGAGAACAAGTATGCAAATAGGAGGGCGGGCAAATCTAACAGCGTTTTCCAGACTTTAAACCCCGCTGTGTGAACAATCTCCTGAGATGCTGTTTTCTTTTTCACATGGCCTGCATGGATTCTGGAGAGAAAGCCAGGCAAGACAGGCAACACTGGTCTGGTAGGATAAGAGAAAGATGTGCAGCCTCAGGCTTTGGCAAGAGGAAAACCATCTGTGAGCCGAATGAGTGGCTTCTCTTCAGAGGATCAGGCTCTTCCTTGCATTTTACGTATAGGGTAATTATGCTAAGAAAATACATGGCAACCACATCACTTTTTCTTTTTTTTCTCTCTAGAAGAAGCTAACCTCCAATATCCCAAAGGATGTCCATTAATTAATCTAGGAGGCAAGAGTGTAATGCAGTCCCAGGTTACAAAAGGTGGCTAGAAATAAGCTCCTTAAAAGCCTGGAAATGCAAACCTGAAATTTCATAAAACTGACTTCAAGTTTGCTGGAATTTCATGGCACCCTCTTGGCACACACCAGATGCTTGAATAGTTGGAAGTTAAGAGACCCTTTCTAAAAAAAAACAAGCCTTTCTCTGGGCAAGTAGTGACACAGAGTTTTATTCTTGGCAGAGAGATTTGCCAAAGAAAGTCACTGGATAGACATGAGACCTTCCAAAAGAGGAAAAGCCTGATGAAAATAAAAGTTTAGACATGACACAGACAGTATTATTAATTATGTTGGATGTGCTCTGCCAAAGACACAGTTGAGCAGAGGAGAAAGGCCCAGAATGTGGAAGAGAAAAAGAGACAGAAAGAATAGCATCCTAGAGATACACCGCCAGCATCCGCCGGAGGGACGCGAGCTATAGCCAGCTTGGCTAATGTCCAGTACCATCTGTGTAATATCTTGTACTATATGAAGAAGAAAGCCAAAATTAGATGCTTTGCTTCATTTAATACCAGGAGCTTTGCACTTCCCCTCTGAGTTTGTGGAGCATCCCTCTGCTAAACTTCCTCTGCAAATCCCAAAGGAACAAAGTAGAAAGTTTTCCTACCAATAAGAAAACTTGGAAATCAGTGGGTTGGAGATTTGCTTGATAATTGTTTAAAACTCTGAAGTTGTAGAGATAAAAATGTGCAAAAGCAAAGCAAATTTCTACCTCCAAAGACTTTAAAATTAAATATAACCTTTTACATAATAAATACAACCAAAAATGGGTGTAAAGTAATCAAATGGATGTAATCAAATAGGATAAAAAAAAACCTAACAACATACTAGGGGAACATGTGTCTCACAGTTCTGTTGAATTCAATAAACGTTTTGGACGGTTTAAATGAAGGCAAGGTCTTTCTTTAGTCAATGCAAAAATGTGAACAGACAAGAGTTTTGCAGAAGACAGAAAAACCTTTAGGAAAGAAGGATTATAGAATAAATAATACATTTACTTTATGTTAGAGGGAGACAGAAAAATCGAATGTGATCTTGTTCAGTGTGTATTAGCAGTACGTTCCCTTCTTTAATATATGATGAAGCACATGCGTTGCCTTATCATCTCTACTAAATCTTGCCTGATATTCAGCATAGGTCTTAACTTCAGGATTTTGACATATACATCAAGCCTCTGGAGATGTACTGAAGATTTCAGAAGTGTCCCCCAAAGACTAAAGATTTGCACTCTGCAGTTACATCTACTAAAATAATAAATGTTTTCACAAGAATTTGTTGAGAACTGTAGCACTTCATATTTCTAATTTTAAAGTTCATGTAGGATTTAATCCAACCCAGCAGTCAGAACACACTACAAGTAAAAGGACAAACTGTGTTCTTGCTTATCAGTTCATTTACTCATATAGTGAAATGTACCTCTGCTGGCCCATTTTGCCACAAACATAGATTTAATAAAACAAACTTTGCAGAAAAAAATAAAAGCTTTGGAGCTCTGAGAGGAAACTATACTTCCTTCTTCTCAAAATTGCTATTGTAGTGAGCTGCCTCTGCACTGGTATTTACAAAATAAGACTAACAGAAGATCACAATATGAAATTATTTGAGCAGGCTATATTAATGGATAACTGCTCAAATCTGTTGTGAAATAGTTTGCCTTTGAGATAGAGAAAATGCGAAAAAAAGAGTTTGGTTTAGACAACAGGGTGCCATAAACATGTTCAATGACCATCTTGTAATTCCCATCTAGGAAAATTTGCTTGATGTTTCCTGCATGCAAGCTTCTATGTTAGCTGGAGCTTTTGACTTCCTCTCAAGCCAAGAATTTAGAGTGCATTTCTTCTACCTTGGCTGCTGGTGTGCATAGATCATTGCCACCAGAGTCTGCCAATTTTTCAATTTATATGGAGCAATTTTGCATTTCATTTCAGTAACTATCTATGAAAAACTGCTTCTCTAGAGAAATTATGTAAGGGACTCTGTGTAACATCCTCCAGGGAGCAAGTCAGTATTTTTCCCTAAAAAGCAATGCATATGTGTATATACATATATATATGTTTATATGCTGAATATGCTTATATTTGCCTTTTCATCATTAACACAGCATAAATGATGCAAAGTCCACTGAAGTCTGTGGAATAACCCCTGCTTGCCAAATCCAGAGTTCAGGTAAGCTAGCAGAATTAGTCCATAGATTGCATCCATTTGCAAAGGGCATGTGGAAATCTGGATCACACTCTCAAATGAACCAGTGATTACCCACAGTGACAGAAGTCCAAGAATTTTATAGAGTTTCACAGATCCTCTTGCAAAAGGACCATACAGAATATGTGGTAAGAAGTTCACACACAAGTAATCATTACAAGGTCCTTACATATTTGTAAAGGAAAACAGTGTGGTCACTGCTCCTTTTTAGTTACCTGCGACCAGGTTAGATGAAATAGCTGACCACATTAACACGTGGACATACCAACCAACACAAATTTGATACCATGACAGTTCCAAAAGGCATATAGACACTCTTTTTGCTGTTCTTTGCTTGTGACATTTTATCCAATCTCCTCTTACAACCTTATCTCGAGATTCAAATCTTGTGCCATTTTCTGTCCTTCCTGCAATCTTTTCCCCTGAAGACAGTTTTAAAAACCTCCTTTTTTTCTGTGAAAAACTACACTTTACCTGACTCACTCTGACCTTTCAGTGTTGCTAATTTGCTTGGATGGACAATTTCCTTCCCTACTCCTCCGTCTCTCCAGCAGACCCCTTAGGGTTGCCAGCACTTAAAAAGTTAATGGATTGTTGGCTTCCTGGGGGCTAGGTCTAATGGCTGAAATCACTCTTATGGCCAGGACACCAAAACTGTACAGTCCTGACTCTTAACCAAAGTTCCAGGAAAAATCAAAAAAATGTTCTGCTATAAAATATTCCTGTTATATAAAAGATATTCAGATAACCAAATTGATCTAGACAGAATGGAAAATTGTCAGTATGAATCAAAACACATTTAACTGTCTAAGCAGTTCAATGATGTCATTCAGGGCACAGAAAATGTAGATTGCCAGAAGACCAAAGCAAATCTAACATTTGCAACATTTCAAAATATGATAAAACAAGTTAATTAAAATTTTATAGACCGCTTTTTAAGTACTTTTTATAGACTGATAGAAATAACAGAAAAAATTACAATATTTTACTTTCTCTGCATTGAAAAATGACCTTCAGAATACGATACTCAGCATGAGGAATTAAATGTGCAGAAGCGATACTGTTCTGGATTACTTGAGTACCATGGTAGGTAACTGAACTGTAAATCAGAGAAAAACCTCACCTCTAGATAACAAAATGCAGCTCCGTGGGAAAGCACATTGTTTTCATAAGAAGCTTTGCAAATATTAGATTACTATACAACAATGAAGTAAAACGAATGCTAAAGGAAGATGAATAATTTTTCTAAGGCATTATTATGTGCACTACAAATGCTAAGTCAATGCTAGCCCTTTTGATTTCCCCAAGAATAAAATGTGGAAAACAAGAGTCTTCCTTTTGGGATGCTCTGTGGATGTTTTCAAGCTGCCATGGTCAGTATTTAGAGGACTGGTGAGCAAATAATAAGTTCTGTGGTCCTCACCCTCCTCCCCGAAGTTCAGTCCTCCCATAAGAGCTCAGTGGGACAGAGTGGGAACCCTCTGGGACCGCACATGCCCCCCATCCCCTGCACTACCAGGGCGCTACTTGTGCAGCTAGAAACATTCACTGAGACCTGCTCTTTTTTGGTACGAAAAAATAGAAACACTTGACAAGACTTTACAATGAGTACCTTTCCAGTAGAAAAAAAAATAGCAAGATTTTCCATAGCCAAGTTTGCAGCCAAAGTCCTTCAAAGTTTTGTTTAGATATTGAAACTACAGCACGAATATTTCAGTGGCGGCGCTAGCTAGGCTTTAAAAGCAAAACAAAACCCACCATCAATAAAATATCTTGAAAATGTAACACTATAATTATATATTTATTTCAGACATATATAAATATTTATAATATCTAAACGCTTACTATTAAATTCTACAATACATTTTGATATTTTGCTTTATTTAGTTTAAATGTAGATTTTCTAGGTTTGAATTGACTGAATTAATGACTAGGCTTTTCAAGTAGTTGTGGTTTTATACTACATGACCACTGATGATAAATTTTAAAGCAAATTGCCATCACGTTTTTATAATATTTGCAATCAATCCTTCACCTTTTGTCCAGTCCACTGAAAGAAGTCTGCCTCTCAGAAAGTGGATCTTGAGCATTTTCTACATTCAGCCTTACTTTAAGGGTTTCAAATCGGGCAACAAATTCAGACATAGAGTACCTGTTCTCTCTCTAGCCCTTAACAAGAAGTCAGGGAGCATGACGAACCTCCTGGTCTTATTTCTATAGTTAAGGCTTCTGCACTGTAACATAGACAACGTATTTCCATTTACCATCAGGTTATGCTTGTCATAGCACTGTAGTCAAGGATCAGATTAAACCAGTGATATCGCTTGTTTCAGACACTCTCTCTGACATCTTTTGAAAAGAAATTAAGGTTTCATCTAACAAGGTTAATTTTCTATTCTGCGGAAAATAAACGTGACCCAGTGTTGCACTACCCGGAACTACAGTGATTCCGGCAAAACTCTGGCTAAGAAAACTCTTAGCATTTATCTAAATTGTTCTTAACTGACTCTGAAACTAGAAACAATTGGCAGTATGAACATCCCACGGGTTGCATCCCCATTCATCACAGCTTTTGGACCTCAAATGAAGACTGGGTTATATAACGAGTTTCTCTATCCAACATGCAGATCCAAGCTGCAGGAAGAATATACAAAACCCACCCACAGACACTGCAGGTGCTTGCAGAGCACTAAATGTAAATGCAGAGCTTAAAATTTTTCAAGAAATTAAGATATTTCTCTACTTTCCTCTGCAACATGACGAACAGACGTGAAGAGGAGAGTTTTGTGCACTCCTGGTGCCTGTGCATGGAGCAGCCCCAAGGACGGGTGGTGACAGCGGACACTTGTCCAAAAGCAGCAGAGCAGGGCTGGGACAGCATGGCCAGGGGTGGGCAGAACTTCCAAGGATGCCCCTGTTGAGGCTGGATCATGGCAGTTTGCAGTCTCACTAACCAGACAACTCACCTATAGCAAAGCAAGGGAAAACATACAAACAGCAACGGAGGAATATCGAAGGCAATAGAAACCATAGATGAAAGTAAAAAGGAGTATTTTCAGGATATATTTTCTGATATCTTCAAAACGTGAGTTGATTTGTTAGGGTAGTAATTAGCTTTCCCCCGCTTCATCAGGGTATGAAGAGAGATCTAAAAATGCGCACGGGACACACTCTTCCAACTCAAACATCATCCTAATTAAAATCTGTTACTACAAATCAGCATTGCCTTTTTGCCTTTTTCAAAATTACATTAATTTGATAAAGCAAGCAGAATTTTGAATGTTAATCAAAGAGATAACAGTTTCACAGTAGAGATCTTTAAATTCTCTCCCTTGTACTTTCACAGAGGAGGAGAAACTAAAAGGAAAAAGAAAGAAATGTTTTCCTATCATTGCTTAACAAGAAAAAGGCAGCTAATCAAAAGGCAATGCAGTGAAAACAAAAACACACAAAAACCCAGGTCTGTTAGTGCAATAAAATATCAGAAAAATCCTCTTCATTGCTGTGTAATGAGGCAGCAGAGTTTCAAACACTAAGGGGTCGAGTTTCAAAGCAGCAAGCTGATCTAACTGTATAGATCCTATTGCCTCTGCATAGGCCACGCAGCAAAATCCCCAAATGAATCTTTGAAAATGCGTCCCTGATAAAGATTAAAGGTGCCAGCTGATCTTCATGTTAAAGATGTGGACTGCTGTGTGGAAAACCATATGTCAGTCAAAATTCATGTTCATAAAATCCTAAAAATTAAAGAAAGACCCTTCATGGACCCTTCATGGAAGGTAGAGGGAATGAAATTTTTAGCCACAGGTGCCCACACAAAGCCTGGATTTACCACTCCAGACAACTTTCTGAAATCTGGAATTAAATTTTGAACCTAGCAATCGCATAGTTATGGTGAAATACCGTATAAGAGATGAGAGGTATGCACTGATCTAGTCTATATCAGGAGCTGTAATCCTGCCAGAACATACTACTGTGCTTGGTTATACTTATTTGTTCATTTATGGCAGAAGGAGCTTACAACAGTACTTGGTTGTAAGAAAAACAAGCTCCTCTTTGAGAGAAAGCAGACATAGCCCATGTGTGAGCTCTTACAAAGCCTGGAAATCAAAGAGAACTGATAGCATAGTAATCACTACCACAAAAAAAAATGAGGGGAAAAGAAACAAATAACAAAACAAAAGCAAGAAATGGTCTTCTGGGTTTTTCCTTGTCTGTATATGAATGTGTCTGGCAGCCCTTAAAGATCTCATCATTAATTTTTCTAATCAGAGTCAGTTCTGAGTAATTCTGGTTTCTGATTGTTTTAAAGAGTTGTGTAAATACCAATATCATTTTTTTAGTTAACTTTATGCTCCTGAATTTTACTTTGAATTTTCATTAAAAAAAATCTCAATGAAAACTAGATTCCCACTCATTACGGTCACTTGGTCTCACCTGGAATTATGTGACCAAACCCAAAGATATTCAGTGCTTTATTGCTTCTAAAAATTGTATCAATGCACAATTTCAGGTTTTGCTGACGAACTTTTGGGTGGTTCTATGTAATGAATGTACTGGGACAAAAAAAAACAGTGTTCTCAAAACTTGGTTTAGAGAAACCAAATCATGTGGTTCAGATAAAATGCAACATATTAAAGTTGCTCTCATCTTCCAAACTGAGACAATTAACCCTCAAACTCTACTGACATTTGAAAAGTGTATCTACCAAATTTGGTTTACTGGTAAGTCTCTAATTATTACAGAATAAATAATAATAATAATAATTCCAGAGATATTTATACTAAAACACTAGGAAAAAAGTTGTTCTTAAAATATTTCTTAATGACAAGGAAGGAAATACTGCTCTCCTCCTTAGAAAACATATTCTCTAATATCCTCAACCCAGGTTCTTCACTAGTGTTTTGGGTAAATTCAACTCTGTTCTCAAAGAAAACTCTGTTCTAATCTCCAGATTCTAAATAGCAAGCAATATTTATTATGCTTTCACAGATCAAAAATAAGTAAACAAAGGGAAGGTGGCAAAATGACAGAAAATAGCATGCTTAAATGTTGGCCTGTCACAAGGCTCAAACGGTAAACAAATATTAAAACTGGTACAGAAGCTGCAGCCTTCTCTCTTTCACATAAGGGCTGCTAAATTATTACACTGCCCAATCTTGAAAACTGTTAAACAAAATTCCAAACTAAAAATAAGTGTTGCTAGAAACACTGTACTTTAGAAATTAAAATTAATTCAATGTGTAAAGGCATTTTCAAACCCTCCCACAGCTACAAACAGCTGTGCAGACTGAGTCTCTATTTTCCCTCTTCAGTTCTATGTACATATTCTCCATATTCTCTCCTTTCTCCTTTTTGTACCTCACTGATGAATCCCACTATTTTGTGCCATCTTAGTGCTTGTATGGTTTTCCAATGGGACAGGGGTCCAGGGATTGCAACTCACACTTAAGCAAGGGGTGGAAAGCAAAAGGAGCAGGAAGACGGAGGACCGCTTGGGCCAAGGGGGCCTTAAACAACCTGAGGTCTTCAGCTTGTTGGCTCTGGCACGTGGGAACTTTACACGATGCCTACATGTGAAAGGCACCATGGTAGTGCACAAGCAGTCCTGGTGGCTTGTGGAGGGGCTCTGGGGTGACTTTACTCCACTACGAGTAAAAAGGCATTATCAATACGATGGTTTCATTCTTTAATTTAGCATATGTTGGCTGGTTCTTGGAAAGAGTTGGAGCTTGTGCCTCCAAGTCTGTTGGTAAGCACTGTTCTGCATTCACCTGCAGCCTACAGTTTGTGTTCCACAGCTCAACTGTTACCCTATGCAAGCATCTCTCTGATGAACATGAAGGCTCTACATTTAACTAAGGCTATTAACTGAGATGGGTATCAATTCACAAGGAATTATTTTTATGGTCATCAATAAAGAAACTGAGAGATAATATATCTGAGGTCAAGATAATACAGGGAAGAGTTTATGAGACAATCACATCTAGAAAGAAGAGCCAAAAGGAACCACGTAAACCCTGGCATGGCCTCGAGAGAGCAGTGAGAAAGCCCTGTAGCTACAGATCAGCAGAAGGAGCTATTTGGACCTCTTTATTAGTAAATTCTAGTCCTTTTGAAAATAGTATTCTCTTTTAGTTATAAGTGAGAGAAAACAACTGGTGCACTTGATACTGGCTTATAGTTCATCAAAACAAATGGGATTGCATTAAGTGCAGCCTTATGATGACTTTGGTCCAGGGAGCTCTTGGCTGTGATGTGCCCTGGAGAAGACCTTCCCACCTGCATCCAGCTTTAGGCCACACGGCTGATCTGTGTATAAATCGGTATCTTACTGTCCTCTTCAGCCCCAAGTTTTTCATGGCACTCAATCATGAACACCAGTAACGTACATATGTTACATACAACACGTCTTTTCTATTCCCAACCACGGTTGCCAGGGTCATCTTCCCCTTCCCAGAATTCAAAATATATTATTTCCATCTTTGAAGCCTCCAAAACAGGAAAACGGTTAAATATATTATTAACCTTAAGTGTGTGCTTAAGTCCAAATCTCTTAAAATTCATTCCCATTGAAGTCAATGGTAGTTCAGCTTGGGTCTGATGGCTTCGCTGAAACAAAGACTGAAATTTTCCACAAGTTTCTTCTAGCTTACAGCATCAAGTTCAAGTGGCTTCTGAGCTCAGGATGAAGTTCTCATGGATAAAAATTGCAAATGATTTCAACAGTACTAATATTTTGGAATTTTGTTTTTAAGTACTTTGCTTCAGAGAGATACCTTCTCTCCCTAAATCAGTGACCACTAAAGATCAAACTAAAGTTTTGGAAGCAAACAAAAGCTTGTGAAAAGACTAGAAAAATTTCCTTACTACTTGTAGTCCATATTTGATAAGTCAGAAAATGATCATTGTAAACTAATGATATTCATGTTAAAAGTTAACTCATTAAACATTTATTCTTCAAATGTTTCCATCTATGAAGCCTCCTTTTGTGGAGAACGCATTATGAGTTCTGCATTCTCACAACTACTGTTCTACCCTCTGCAACACCAGCTCCTCAATATTTTAACAATTTAAAACATTAACAAAAAAGAAATTACAATTAATATAGGGCAGGGTAAAAAGAGAAGCAAAGTACATCTCCCAAAAGAAAACATTTACAAAAGAGTGTATACACCATCACTTGGGCATGCTGGGCCTCAAAAGTAATGCAAAGAGAGAGAGTTTGTTTTCCTTTTCTTCTGCAAAACTACAATGAAGTGATAATGACCTCAGGAGTGTATGTGTGTGTTTATTCCATCTTTGGCCCATTTGATGTGGTTTTGGCCTAAGGAAAAGCTAAAGGCTAAATGTATTTTAAGTGGGCTAAAACCAAGATAAACACATGTCCCTGAGGTCATTATTTCCATTAGATGACGGGCTGCATAAAATATCAAAAGCATTGTAAAAACAGTGTAAACTTAAAAAATATATTCTTTTGTAGGTCAGCACGTCTTTTAGAAAGTGTATACTGTTTCTAAGCAATTGTTTGTCCTATTGTCAAAGCTGCTTCTTTGGGAAATGAGAAACCAAAGTTTATTTGGACTTTGGCTATGCATGACATAGTCTGGGCTCTGCAAAGCCTGTACATGGCACTGTAAAATGCAAACAGTGTATCCGAGCAGTAATCACACTCACCATGTGCAGAATAACTGTGTACACAGAAATATCTATCAGCTACCCTGCAACTCCAAAGAGTCAGTCTGTGCGAGAAGGGTTGTCAAGGCCTGTGAAACAACGCTAAGACCTGATTTCGGGTACACACACACACATTTTAATAAGGTTTGGCTCAGTGTTTTGTATGGAGGCAAGCCGTGCTTGTAATCTAGAAAACATCTTTGGCATATTCCTGTCTTGCTTTTTGGTGAATTTTGAGGGGAACGATAACCAGTGAACCCAGGAAGCTGCAGGTAACCAACACGGTTGAAAAAAACACCTCTTTGCAAGGTTGAGCTGCAGGAGCAGGGAATTGTTCCCCATATCCACAGGCCAACTTTCCTCCTGCTGCCTCAGACTTTATAGACCAAGTTTGTCGATAAAAGGGTTCTCCAGAAGTCACCCCCCTTTTCTCCTCTCTCCCGGATCCAAAATGTGCAAGCTTTGTATGGCTCATTCGCAAGTTCTTCTGTCCCACTGGTGCCCTCAGAGCAGTTTTGTGGATCACAGTTTGAAAACTACTTTCTGCATAAAAGGCAAGTAATGGCAAGATTCACCTTTCAGGAAAAATAACACACAAAAACCTGGTTCATTCTTTTTCTCCCCTTCCTTTTAAAGCATTAACGCTGCTTACTCTGTCGTGACCTAGCACATCTTTTTGTTTTTTTTTTTTTTTTTTTTTTTTTTTTCTTTCTTTTTTTTTTTTTTTTACCCTGTCCCTGCATTTTCTACCTTCTGAAAAATCAAAAAGTTCACCAAATTTTACCCTAGTCATGTCAGAATTCTGCCAGTATCTCCCAGTTCACAGCAACTGACTCAATTTGGGAGACATTGTGCCCCCCCGGACATACATTATGCTATGGTTAGTCTTCAAATCCTTGTTCCCATCCTCCCGGAACAGAGTGAAAAGTTTTGGTCAGCCAGCAACAGCACGTCAGAAGACAAAAGTATGGCTGGATACCCACACCTGGATTTAATCTCATTTCAGCCCGCTGCCTTCTCCTCAGACCTGTTAAGACTTTAATGTTGTCCACAATGTTTCTTAACTGTAATATTATCACCTTCCTGTTGGTTTAGGCAAAGCCTAGTAATTTTCTAACCTCCTCTGAGTGACACACAGAAGACCTTTCTACACAGGGGGCAGGAAAGGTGGGAGAACAGAGAGTTTCCAACAATGCCTTCACTTTGTTCTCCAGGGCGGCATTCCTAAAATTAGCTTTTTATAAGATTTTATTTGCAATAGAACAGTTCAAAACAAAGCAAGTGGAACGTTTCAGCTAAAATTCCTCTTCCTTTCTCCAGATCATTCATCCTTTCAAAGATAATCTAATTTTACTGTGCTGCACTCTTAATAACTTAGCTCTATTCTACCTGGCATTAGATGAGTGACTTGCATAGAATATCTGGATTAGTTTGTGTAATCACAGAAGCACCATGCTTTTTGTACTTTTATACAATTAGACAACATAAAAGCATTGTTATGAGTGAAAATGCAGGGTTGGGTTCTAGCAGGAATTTTAGGATTCTGATGGGAAGATTATGTGAGGCGTTTAGCAGTATGACAGAGATTGCTTACGTAACCTAAAAAGGCTTAGAGCAGATTTCAATTTTATCATTCCAGGAGAGATTTCTTCCATTATTCTCTGTTAAAATCTGCTGAACTCTTATTAGCCTCAGTAAATCAACATTCACACTGCACTGGAATGATTTGCATGTAAATCTGCTATTGTGTCTTTCTTTACATGGGTACAACTGTAGCCCTGTTCAAAGTAAGCAACAATTACAGTGTCTATTTTCACTGCATGTGTAGCTCAGCCTCTTCTATGCAGTTGTAGGCAACATGTTATCCCACCATTACTTAAAGCACCAGCACTGGTAAAGAAATTATAGGGGCAAAATGCATCAAGGTAAGAGTGCAGTGGGGAGCTCTAGCTCAAGCTTTTCCTTCTGATTCCCTGCCATGTGATAATAGATATCTTCACGATTTTCATGACACTGGTGTTTATGATGGTCACAGTTTCATTTGCAAACTTTTTTCTTTTTTGGGGAGGGAGGTTTTGGCTTTGCCATAAAATACTCATAGCAGCTGAAACTTGACAGTTGTAATGGCAGAGAGCAGAAGAGATGCAAGAAGCCTCAAGATACTATGAAAAAAAGAGAGAAAGGGGAAAGAAGTTACTCAGGAAGAAATGTGGGGCAGGCAGCAGCAAACGGGGCAAAGAAGAGCCGCAAAGAAAAAAGAAAGAGGAGCAAAGGAAATTCAATCTCTTGCACTACAAGGAAGTCCACTGTCTTCATTAGAGTTACTGATGATCTCCATCAAGGCTTTTATTTTCAAAAGAAACAACTAGAAGAGGCTCCCAGGCAAAAGAAAAATAACTGGGTGGGATGGTAAAGGAGATGAGATTTAGTAGGGAGAAGGAAATCCTAAACAAGTAAAGAAACCAAATGCTAATGTGCCAGACAAACTGTTGTTTCCTGCTCTCATGCTCTGCCCCAGTTGTTTCTTCAAAATAGCTGCATTTAAGCTGCCTCCCCTTACTAAAATATTATTTTCTCATTCCCCAAAACTGTGCAGGCGACTCTGATCAAAATCTCACAGTGGTAGAAACAGTGAATTTCAGCTGTAGGAAACGGAGGAAATCAAGGCTGGCGGCACTGCTGTGAGCCTACGCAGCTCTGCTTTGCTGGGAAAAGCAAGTAGTTGACCTGCCCTGATAGACATTTGTAAGAGCTGCACATTTCTGAGGTGTTTGTCTTGGTGGCTTTTCGGTTGCTTGGTTTGTTGGCCTCTATCTCCTCACTTCTCCTTCTTTCCCCAGCACTTATGAAATGACACTGCAAAGAAAGAGAGGAAGGGAGGAGAGATGCCTTCAAGAGCCTCCCCCTGATTTTTCACCCTCTCCTTTCCATGTCTAGTTGTCTTAGGCTGACAGCAGACACGCACACTTTTTTCTTCCCCAAACAAACAGCCCCATTCTCTGTGTTTCTGCAATATTCATGTTTTTGTTTTTATTAGTGGCTCTCAAGTTCCTCAATTTCTTTTTATAGCTTGATCTTTATAGTGTCTTCCTAGGACTTTTTTTCTCAGAGAAATACATATAATTGTGTTTAAGCTCCATCCTTTTCTCCCTTTCTCCTTCTTTTTTAAGAAAGGAGTAAAATATGCAAGAAGGAATAAAAACTCCTTTGAATAAAAGGCCAATTACACTTATATAACGTTACATTTCCTGCATTGAATTTGCATACTGCATCAAAAGTTTTCAGAAGACTTCCAAGAAATAACAAAAAAAAGAACAAAAACAGTCTTTGCCAAGAACATCCCTAAAGAAAAAAAAAACAGCCATTCTTTCTGAATACTAAGAAAACAGTGTTTTACTGCTCAGAGCTCACGATATCCTCCCTCATTAGAGAAATATCTGCAAGCTGTAAAGTATCTGCCCTGGCAGAGGATCCACAAATCACAACAATTACCTGCTTCTTTTGGATATTGAATCAGCTAATTACCCACCAAAGTTTGGATTGGACATCTGCTACCTGACTTATTTTAGTATCCACCACAGAGCACTTCTTGGCAAAGGCTTCCTGCTTTTCCCCTCACCCACCTCTCAATAGGAAAATGGAAAATGATTTGGACACCATCGCTAAACATTAAGTAAAATGAGACTACTCTGGTCGAAGGTACCTGGTCCCTGGACACTCTGTAGAGTTTCTCCATGCTTCGGGCCAAAGCGAGCACTGAGGCAGGTGGAAGACGAGCAAATGAGAGGAGGAAGGAGTGGGAGGAGATGGGGGGAAAGAGGTGGAGGGAGAGTCAATTAGGCTGCTGGTGGGCTGAAAAGTATATAAAAAAAAGAAATCAGTAGCCCCTAGCGTAATATGAGTTACAGTCTGGCAAGCACTAGGGATGAATCTCAACATCTGGCATCCTAGGTGTTACTATTTATCTATGCTACCAATAGCATCTGTGTAAGCAAGTCCTGCCAGTATCATTCTCTAGCAGAACCTTTTACGTTAAGAAAAGAGTGTAAAATATCCTACAAAATATTCAAAAAAAATATTGCAACTCTCTGCTGTAGCTTCCTGCCCAAGGAGAAAATTCACACGGGTGTAGGCAAGGGGCTCTCCCACTGGAATCAGAGGAAGTTCCACTCGCTTCCCCTAAGTCTGAATTTACCCCCACTAGTGAAGATTTCTGCCTCATATAAATGAGAGCTGCCTAAATAACTATCTATACAGAGCCAGTGACTAAGGGACAACACCAGGGTAGGGACCTAGATGTCCTGTCTGTGACAAAAACACCATGATACACACATCCCTGATATGCGCGTGCTAGTTCTGCTTTCTGATTGGACATACCAAGTTTAAAACTCCATCTGTATTCATTCTCTAGACTTAAACCTAGTAATTAAAGGTGGTTTTTTATTTACTAAGAAATTTTAAAACATATATTAAAAGTTTGAAATATCAAAGGAGAGATGCTTTTTACATGAGGACAATGTTCTCCACTAAAACCACTCTTCACACTGAAAAAGCATGAACCACATGGCGTGACCAGATTCATACAGCTTTAGCCTCTGTGAGACTAGAAAATGTAGAAGAATGAGACTCAAGTGGGTAATTTGCCTTAGCACAGGAATGAGGATGGCTTTTGTCTAATATGATACCAGGTCAAGGTAAAACACTGAATATCTTGCAGCCACTGCCATGTTCTCCTTTGTGCTTCTTTGAACTCATGTTGACGTTGAAGGAGGACTCCAAACTTTGCTTTCGCCTCAAGAGGTCTCCAGATGATTTTTTTTGTGACTTACACCATTTTACTAACCAGGGATAAAACAGACCCTGCTATGAAACCCTGGAAAAGATTAAATTAAATAGTCACCAGCTCAGTAGATACTAATTGTCTGTTCCAGTAGGAAATATGCAGAGATACCTTGCTACTGTAATTTTTAAGCAGCAAGGCAATCCTACTTATAGGATAGCAATCCTGCATATTTTGCAATTTCAGAACTGCAAAAGACGTTCTGGGATTGTCCCTAACTAAATAACTGTGAAGGACATGTCACCTACCCTTAAAAAAATAGGGGTAGAAACTACCTTCCAAGGAGTATGTCACTCTACCAGATGCTGGAAGCTGCTGACAGCATGAGCTCTGCAACTCAGCTACTGCTTGGGTAAGTTACTACATTTCTCTTTCACTGCTTCTCTTTTCCACACAAAGTTTCTGTCAGAAATGTATTTATGCATGGGTCACCCGTTGGAATAAGGTCTACCCCTGACTTGGGGCTTCTATGCTATCAAACATCGTGCTATGTTACACTACATAGCACATGATACTATATCACCCATCTCTGAAAGAATCGCAAGATGCAGAATATGTTAAGTAAGTCTAGAACAGAAAAACGGTTAATAAAATGTCAACATTAACTATTTCCACCTGCAGGAATGATTAGAAAATATGCTGATTCAAGACTTAGTATTGAACATTGCATATTGAACATTGTACCTGGAACATTCAGATATCGTCAATTCATGCAGGACCAAACAAGTTGTGTTTGGCTCAAAGCAAATTAAAGAGGATGAGAGAATGTGTGCTGAGTGTCCAAATCCCAAATCATGTCACAAACAGGATGCATTGATTCTCAAGTATGTGCTGACTTTTTGTGCTGACAACTGTTACAATGCAGACATGCATTATCATAAGATACTTCCATGGCATGTTGAAAATGTAGGGGAATACATTAAAAAAAAAACACATTTGATAATGTAAAATACAAGGATTACTGTACCAATTGTATTATTCATGTACATATTTAATTCAATAAAAAGGAACTGAACCTGAATTTATTTGTAGCTGCCACAGAATTCCCATTTTATCACAAGATTCCCCAGGGTGCCAAAGAAACAAGTGGGCCTTGATGCAGAATTTAGATCTAGCCTCTACACGGCACATGGAGTACGTGAAGCGCAAACCAAGAGCCGGCAATGAAGTGAATTCTTTCTCCATTTACTCTACATTATTGAAGTTAATGGATTTGCACATAGTGATACCTGCCTGAGCTGAAAATCAGACCCAGCAAGTCAGGCCAATGAACATAATTCAAGATCTATTAATTCTGAAACATAGCAACCAATGATGGACAAAACTATAGAGGCTAGAGATGGCTTTAGGCCAGAGACATAAGCTAGAAGTGGAAATATTTATCCAAAGTTCATTCACTATATTTGAGCCTCCAGTTCATGGTTAATTTAGCTTTCAGATGTAGTTAATATTGTTGAGAGTCATGAACCACTCTTCCTAAATTAACCACAACAAAGAACAAAATTCCACATTAGTTGTAAGAGTTTGCTGGGTATAAAGAACTGCTTGCAGGAACCTGCATTCACCTAGAGATTCTAATTCATGAAAAATCATTTGCTTTTCTTTCATCAAATAAACTCAAAGTATTCGACCCCAGTAGTCACTTCTCACTATAAACGCACCCTTTCCCAGACCATTTCCAAGGATCAGCAAGAGGATAAAAAACCAAAAGAGCTCTCCGTTCCGCCCATGAGCAGGAAACACAGCTTCATATCTTTTTCATACCCTTTTCCACTCTTTCCTGTCCCCAGACTCAAAGCAGAATTTCACTGCGTAGCTGCCATGGGGCTGTCACCCACGGAGCACCCAACCGCAGGGTCTGTGCCCAAAACTCAGAGCACCTGCAAGAACATTGTGGCACCACCACCAAGATGGGCTCGAGCTTGCCCCGATTGCTAATCATGACTATGAACAAAAGGTTTTCTTAAAAAGCTGAAGAATTTCTTTTTTTTGTTAATGTAAATAATCATTTCTCCCTTAAATCGGTAGCATTTTGTGTACTTAAGCAAATAGAAAGGCTAACACAGAATACATATTGGTATTTACTCAGGCTTAATAATTTAAGGACAATATAAAATTTGTTACTTGGTACCTGAAAAAGACTTGCACACTGAAAGATGGTGAGAGAGATGGAGAGGGAGAGAGAGACAGAGAGACAGAGAAATGGAGAGGGAGAGAGAGGAGGAAAGAGACAGAGAGGAGGAGAGAGACAGAGAGAGAGAGGAGAGAAAGAGAGGAGAGAGAAGGGAGAGAAAGAAGAGACAGAAGGAGATAAGGGGGAGAGAGAGAGACAGAAGGGGGAGAGAGCGAGAAAGAGAGAAGCAGGGAGAGAGAAAGAAGGGAAGAGAGAAAGAGAAGATGGAGAGCAAGAGAAAGACAAATTATTTTTTACCATGAGGAAAAGCTACAAAGAACAAGTTCTTTAATTCTTTTCTCATCCTAGATTTCTTTTAAAAAAATCAGTTCTCTAGGAACTAATCTCTATGTGATCTGAGAAACTAAGTAATATGACTCCCAAATATTTATCCTTCATTAACAAAAACATAAAAGAGAAGATTAATAAAAATTAGCCCTAACCTGCTGTTAAGCTTTAACTGTCACCTCAGAGGCCAACCACACTCTCTGTTAATCTCCATAATGACTAGTTCAGAATTCCAGCCCTAAATTTGGAGGCGAGCTGCATTTTAAACAGCTAATGGGAAAGAATTGAGGGTGTGCATTACAAGCCAGGGACTAAATGCAAGAGGAGAGCTCGGTAAAGTCTTCTCCAGTGTAATAGTCGGTACTTGCACAACAGAAACTACCCAAAGAAAAGTATTGGTCAGAGCAGAGCCCTGTGTATCAGGACAATTACAGACAAATGAGTTTGGGATGTCTAGGCTGAAACTTCTGATTCAAGTTTGGCCTGCAAGCAGTCCTCAGCCTCTTTGCTAATGTCTGTGGCCTCTTTGCAAACCCTGGCAGAGGTCTCCACATTATTTTGAGCCACTAGCCATGCTTGCACACGCTCTTGCACATCTATTCTTCCTCACATATTCATAGCAGCAACACATCAAGATACTCAAGCTTATAATTAATGCTAAGTAAGGCAGATCCTTACTAACTTAGTGATAAGGGAACAAAAAATGCCAGTGTTGGCCAAAACGCCATCTCACCACANTCTCCACATAATTAATTTTCTACCTATAAATGGGTATAAAGCAGCTCATTCTGTCAGAAGAACACAAAAAGTCCTCCATAATTGCCTGATTTCAAATTGACTGGTGTGATTTTTTTCCAGTGGAAGGTAAAGATGTCTATCTTATCCCTATCCTCAACTGTGTGTTTTGAGCCACTAGCCGTGCTTGCACACGCTCTTGCACATCTATTCTTCCTCACATATTCATAGCAGCAACACATCAAGATACTCAAGCTTATAATTAATGCTAAGTAAGGCAGAGCCTACATTCAGCAGTGATAAGGGAACAAAAAATGCCAGTGTTGGCCAAAACGCCATCTCACCACAGCCCACAACATTTTCTCCTACAATAATCATTTCAGTTTGTGCTGCGTCTTGTCAGAGCTGGAGGGAATGAACTACAAGGTGACGTAAATGGAAAGAAAAGTAGATGGGAGTATAGGCATACAATAAACCAGGATGGGAAGAGTTAATTACAGCCTGCAGCCTACAAAGAGTAAACACCTATGAGGAATGGGAATAGTTTATCAACAGTAAGGAGTGAACTAGCAGCAGTATAGCAAAAATAAGCAAAGGAAAAATTTAGTCTGAATGGGAGGAAATATTTCTTAATGGCAAGGTACGTTGGACTGTGGAGCAGTTTCCCTAGAGACACCTCAATTGCTTGAGTAATTTAAAACTCGATGAGATGAAGCACTTGAAAATACTTTGGGGCAAAGCCATGCCCTGCCATTATCTAATAGGTGTTTTCCTTCTATAACCTGTGTGATTCAACTGACATTAATTGACATTAAAGTGTGAATCAAAATAAAATACGATCCCTAAATGTTACCAGACATCACGGTCATCATTTTTCCTTTTACTGCTTTTCAGCAAAGTGGAAGAAAGTAACAATAACTTGACAGACCTGGATGTCACGGTCAGTTACAGCAAACTTACGTCATGTTAAGAAATATTTTTAGAATAATTTCATTCTGGTATGTTATGCTGACAGCTAAAATCCTTAGCACCTACAAAAGTGCCTTTCAGTTTAGACACTTCTGGTGATCCAGAAGAGTAACTGAATCATAGACCAAAGAATTTAGGGTAAGAATAGAGAAACAATTTTCCATACAGAACCAAATACTGAAGCTGGGGAAGGAAGGTTAAGGTTTTCAAGTACAACATCAAAATAAAGCTCTTGGAAGGACTAGCTAAATTCATGATATTTATCGTGTAACTACTTAATATGTTTAATCTCCACCTCTCTAGAAGGCATCTAAGACTTATATGCTGCGCTCCTATCGTGTTTCTTAGTCACTTGGTTTGCATTAGTATGTAATACCCTCTACCTAACATAACTAAAGCCCAAGGATCCTTTTTCTTTAGCATAATCAGTTCTCTGTTGGTTTAGCTCTGCTCCCACAGAAGTGAGAAGCATTAGGCAAACACTAAAGGCTTTTGAAAACCTCATTCCCCCACCCCTGATATTGTTACAGAACACACTGAGTAACTTCTAATATTTTCCAAGCAGTTTCCAGCCAGACTGGCTGGTAAATTCTATGAAAAAGTTGAAGGTAACAATAATTTTCATTTCTAGAGCCAGGGGAGATTAGACCATCTTCAGGAGATCATCAAAGAATCATGAAATACTGCAAAAAGGGTACCTTGCCCCTATTTTAGAAATGCAGAAACAGGCAAGAGAAGCTAAGTGACTTACCAAAGAGCACTCTGCCAGGACAAGAAACAAAAACGTTTCCAAATACTTGCTCCTGGTAAAGTTGGTTGACCATAAGACCCTAGTACCTAATTGCGAAGCCTTCACCATGAGTAGGCAGGGGAGGTAGCTAAGCCCCAAACCAACCACAAAGTTCCAAGAAGCAACACCAAAGCAAAGTGGGTCCAGAACTGGAGAAACCCAGTGTTGCTGGCTAGCAAAGCTGTGGAGAAAGAGTGAAAAAAGAGCCATGGACAAGCCTAAAAGGCTTTGGCTTTGCATGTATTGTCTCATTACACCCGAGACACATTTCTGTTCAAAGGGGACTCGGGTCATGTAAGCAGAGGAAATTTGGTAACTATAAAAGTGTAAAGAGATTTAGGCCAATTAATTTTGTGTGACTCCTCCTGGGGAGTGGTTCCCCAAATGGAAGGCAAGAGCTTCCAGCTTTGGCGTACAAAGTTTGCTGAAGTTTTATTTTCTCCCTTACAAATAATACTGCTCTTGACTCATGCCTGTGAGTGGGAAAAATTAACCCACTGGGTCCCAGAAATTTTATTTTTCCTGATTTCAGTGTAATTTCAATATATTAGTATAAATCTGCTTAAATTTAAGCCTGGGTCTTGCTGATGTCAATCAACTCCTGTCAAAGATTTACACATATTCCAAAAAAAAGTCTGTTGATATTACCACTATAATTTTACAGGAATAGCAGCATAAAGAGGGTAAGCAACTTCCCTGAAGTTGCACAGGAACTGAAGGAACAAGAAACTGAAGCTTAGTTTTCCACATTCCTGCCAAGTACTTGAACCCTTGGATCATCATTTCTCTCTTTCCAACATTGTAAAGAAGAAATGCATCTATCAGATCTCTGAAAACCTCACACAAGTTGAGGAAGCCTGTGCATCCTAGGCCCAGGAACAAAATAAAGAGTTTAGGTAGAAATTCACAGACACCAGGGCAAAAAAGAAAACATAGTAAACTGAAGAAACTCCAGCATTTGCAGTCCAGTTCTGACTTGATTTTTTTCTGCAGTTCTGCCTGTAGAGAAATGTCTCTGTATTTTTTTACTATTATTTTTATAAGAACCAACTATTAAAAATACCACATTGCTGCAAAAAGACTGATGCTTTTCATCATAATCCTACCCAGGACATAAAATGTAAATCCTTCAGGAAAAGTGTTTTAAACAAGAATCTTAGCTACATTTTATAAGATACATCATGGTTCATGGTATTTTCATGATTTGCAGGATATATTACACTTATATTTGTACAGGCAACATTTTACCTATTCTTTGTAGTCAAATTATCCTGCCCTCCCTTCCCAATGACAAGGATTCCCAGAGACAGTCCAAACTGCCCCATTAGGTAGAATCAGATTTGGCCGATTTAAAAAAAAAAAAAAAGATTTCTCAGTGTATTGTATAAGCATTTGCTCTTTTGGAATTTTTGTATGAATGGGAACCTGAATGGCACCAGCTGGCTGGGTGACTGGCAGTGGAGGGAAGAACTCATCACTTGAAAAAGTGGAACCACTTGGAATATAAAATCAAATGCACTCAATCACCAAGAAAAGGAGGTGAATAAAGAGCCAGAGAATGAGAGTAAGTATGGTTTTATGTCATTAAAAAAAAAGACAAAATTTGTATGCATGTACAACATTTCTGCACAGAGCCATCTTGATGCGATGACATTCCTCACTTGGAGTGACTCATTTGTTCAAGGAGAACTGAGCGCCCTGTTCCTGAGACTCACTCTAGGTTCTGTATATTTTCCCTGATCAGATTTCCCTAGCAATGGAAGTGTGCAATGTGGTCAGAAGACATCTACTGGGAAATTCTCTCCCATTTAGCTCACTAAAGACATTTCATGCTGGCTAGTGAAACCTACTCAGACAGTTTTTATGTTCAGTGTCTCTTCTAAGGCGGAGTGGATCTGAACTAGCTAAAGGAAAAGTCTCATGCAGTTAACCACCTGAGCCACCCATTCCTCTGTGCTCATACAAATTTACATTTTTAGCATCCGTTCTAACTTATAGTTATTTAAATAACCGTTGTTAGATGAGGAGCTCTCCCAGAGCCATCCATCCCATACAAGGCACCCCACTCCGAAAGTCAACTCCTTGACCTTTTATTCTCAGGCCAGGGAATGAGGCATGCCATGCACTAATACGCTCTGCCCCTGGGCACTACTCTGGGTAAGTTACTTGGACAGCACCTCTTGCCAGCTGATTCAGATGGAATCTGCATAAGCTCTTGAAAAGAAACGCTCATTAATATTCCTAGCCAGAGGCAAGTGTGCTACAACTCAGTGAGAGGAAGGGTCAGGGGAAGGGAGCGGAAAAAAAAAGGAAGAAAAAAAAAAAGAATTGAAGGCCTCAATGAACAAGTCAATACCCCAAGACAAGTGGTCCCTTTGTTAATAGAAGAAGAGAGCATTCTCCTCTTGGAAGATTTATTCAAATAGACTGAAAACAAGGAGATATTTTCTAGTCTATTTTTACCAAGAGCCCATGAGGATCAGACTAGGACAGCCCCCTCCCCGAAGACACTTGAACAATTTAATGAGGCAAAACAAAAGGATCAGGGAATTCCATGGAGCATTGGCCCTCCTTCAGCCAACAGTGCAATTGCAAAAACTCCTCATTTAGCTCTAAACGTCCTAGGGATATGTTCACTTTCTCAAGTATGCTCTCATGCTCAATCCATCACCTCCTCCTTTTCTCCCCATGCTCCTTTCCTCATAATATTCTCCCTTTCCGCTATGGAAAATTCCATCTCTATACAGCAAAATGCAGGAATTTTGCTAGTACTGTGAACTGTATGAAGATTACAGCAATACAAAGGTTTTTATCTAAAAGCAGAAATTGTCTGCCATTTCCCTCCCCCACTTCTAGAAAAAGAATAAAAAAAAAAAGTAGAAAAGAGGTGGTTATGTTATAGTTATTCATTTTCTTTTGATCTAAGTGATATATCACTTTTCCTATTAGGATTTAATTTGCTTTAGCATGAAGAGATCAGCAAGTGAGTTCTGTTTTAATTAGACAGGTACTAAACAGTTTGATAGTAATTTGAATACTGACAAGCTGGAGTGTTCACTGGTCCATGAACAGAAATGATATTAGAGTGTTCAACCTACCTGAAGAGAAAAAGTCCCTTAAATATTTTACACACAAGGGAAAATGAGAAAGAAAGGTATGCTGAATGGTGAGATAAAATGTGGGCAATATGATACCAAAGCTGACCTGTAAACCACCTGTACAGCTTATAACCTACCTGTTTCTTGCTTCTGCTCCCTAACAAGAGAACGAGTTTAGCAATGTTTAATGCAAGTAGGGGTTTAAAGTTAGAAAAGAGAATATTTTTCGCTTTTCTATTGTACTTTCTATTGTAACCAAGATTTTGAAGCAATAAACGTAGACATTAACTCCCAAGAATGAATCACAAATGTGTCATAAAATACAACTAAATTCATGTAAAACGAGCAGCACAGAAATGCAAACTCACCCAGGTAAGCTTGTTGCTCTTTATCATGGTGCCATCTCTCTGGACTCTTCCAAAGTCTTCACAGTTATCACCTACATAATTATTGTATCAGCACTTTCTCCCAGTATCCCATCAACAATAGCAGGTCCTCACTGACACTTTTGCCTCACCCAGCATACATATCAGCTTCTAACTCATCAATTCCTTAAGAAGAAGGTTGCCTTAAAATCTTTTCTGAATCCAATTAGACCTATATCTTCACTCCTTTCTCTTTTACTCCTGCTATCAGAGATCCTTCCACCCCTGCCATAAGCAAATCATGCTTCCAGCAGTGGTATCAGTAGCCAGCAAGCAAGGGGTCTGCTTTATTGAAGGTTCCTCTGCTATTACACTTGGAAAGCTAGAACCAAAAGCAGTGCATAGCGGCCAAATAGAAGCACAGACCCATCTCTTTTTTAGGGAAAAGTTGGCAGTCCAGCATCTGAGTGCATCAACACAGTCCATTGCAAATATTGTTAAAGACAATGCATAGTCATGCATTGCAAGGCACTAGAATGACCTAGGAGAGACTCTGAATCATTAAGAATAATCCTTGAAGCAAAATCTATCTCTGTTGCTATCATTTGCCTCAGAAGCAATATTTCCCATGTCACTCAACCAATGAGATCGGCAGTATTAGAGAACCAATATCAGTTTAAAAAATCAACACCAATGCAAAGTAGAAAGTGCTGAACCTAATGGAAACTCTCCAAGAGTTTCTCCAATGGAAGATACCAAATAGCCCAGGTCTTCCATTAGAGGACAGAAATTGAGATAAGTAAGAGGTTCTGATAATCTAATGGATAATCTGGGTAATTCAGATTCAAAAATTCTCCTTTAGCATTTTAAATGAACAGAACAACAGTTATCTTCATGTGTGAGACTGGGAATTTCAAAGGAGCCATGATCTTCTACAACTTTGCATTATAAATGCCTAGCTCCTGCAATATCTTTGAAAGTTTGATCATAACACTTAAAGATAAGATTTGTTTGAAGGACCTTGTTGCACACCTGAAGAGTTAGAGGTGCTTAGTGATTGGAAGACGACAGTAGAGGAGTCACCATTATTGATTTCCATTGAAGACTCTTGACTGAATCACCATGGGTAATATATCCTTGTTTCCTCGGTTCACATGTGGATAAAATAAATGAATATTTATTCTAAACCTCAGAATTATATTGTAAAGCAATACATAAGGTTGTATGTTTCTCTCATGATCACGTGAAGTTAAGCGAACCATTCTGATGGAGACCTGCATCATTTAATATTGGTCTTCTAAACTGCTCGGCGTTTGTAATAATGACTACTGTGAGTTAAGGCTACAATCTCAAAATTTCAGCTTCCCACACCTTAGACTTATTTACTGCAAAACACTACAAACAAATTATCATTTACTTTAGGTATATTTTTTCTTTGCTATTCAGCACTGATGGTCAGTTCACTAAAACTTCAGCACACCCCAGCTTTTTGCCCTAAGCACAGATCTATTCCATTAAATGAAATCACAAAACAGTAAGGTCACAGAGAAAAGCAGACAAACAACATTATCCAGATTCAATTTACAGTGGTTTGCTCAGTCTAGTAACTCCATCCAAATGCAAGTAACAGGGCAACGTGCTGCTGTTTCTGCTGTCAAGACTACAGTTGCTGGAGCTCTGTACAGCAAACACATCCCCTGAAAAGCACCACGGTTTCATGCTGGTTGCTGTAATAACAGTCTGACAAGTTGGCATGTTTGTGAGTGAGACAGATATTTATTGTCTGGCTTCAGAAATCTGATATTGGTCAAATTTTAGAAAACTCACGGCAGTTCAGTTCATCAAATGAAACAGTGACAGTATCCTGGAAAGGCATTTACAAATGTGTTTAATGGCATATTTAAATGCCTGAGAAGGTAGACAAGGACCGACTGTTCACTGAGTTGCACGATGACTATTTTAACTTGCATGTTTCAAACAGCACTTTTTCAGCGCTCAGTTCTTCTCGACTTCCCTGTAATGTCACTCCTTTTCCAAGTTTCTCTCTCCTTTTTCTTTCATTTCCTAAAATTCTTATTTCATCTGAAAACAATCACCTCTAGGTAAAAGTAAATTCTCATCTCAATTTCTTCCTTTCCTAAGAAAAATCCGACTTTCCCTTTCTGTTGCTGCCTTTATGTCCATTCTCCCTTACAGATATCTGCCTTTCTATTTTTTTCCTCCCTTTTGCATTACAGTAAATTACAGTAAATTACATTCATAAAATCCTAATCCTAATCCTTCAAGTCCTAAGCATTTTCTTATTCCTCCTGCCTTGCATTCTGTTTGGATTACAAGTTCTGCCAGTTCTGATGTCGTCTTCTCTTGAGTCTCACCGTTTATCATGAAATACTCCTTCAAAGCTTTTCCATTTCTCCCCTTGCATCCCCTGCAAGGACCACTCTGATAGAAGGAAAGTTACATTGTAAAGCACAAGTAGATGGACAGTAGCAACTACTCATACTTTTGGTATTGCCTCACAGATGTTGGTGATTTAGGGTCCTCAACTACACTCCTCTGCTGTCTGACATCCTCTCATTTTATTCTCCTGAGAAAGTCAGTCTGGAATTGGATGGTAAAAAAAGACTTTCAGACAACTAAATACATGCCTTTAAAGGGATTGCAGGAGGCTAATTCCCACTGCTTGGTACACATGCAAAAATGATAACACCAATGACTTTGGATTCTCCATCCTGCTTTCAAAAGTGGCTTGAAACTCAAGGGACTGTAGGCTCCTAAGTGCATGAATCCTTTGAAAAATGAGAATTTAGGAGCATTTTACATCTTACCCTCTTGTGAATAGGCACTGTCTTTTATTTTCTCTGCCACTATCATTACCAAAGCACAGGTCAGACCTGTGACCACAACTGAAGGATACATCACTACTGCTTAACATTTTTTTTCTCCCCGTTTTGGAATATTTAAATGAGTACAGCTAAAACACAGAAATTCCAAACAGCTAATCGCTGTTAGCTACTAGCTACAGACCTCTCAGAGTAAGGAGTTTTTATGGGAACAAAAGAATATCGTTAGCTCCCTGTACATGTACATATCTAAAGAATGGATGAACTTAGAGAGAAAAGGTTATTTACATTTCAGCTAACATTAAGAGAAAAGGAATTCAGCAATGGTAGTATGATATGAGAACTGTGTCTTTCTAAAAAAGCTGCATTATTCCTTGGGTTCCTGGGTTAGGGAAATAACTGACACAGGGCAAAGTCTTGGCCACACTTGGCAAACTCCAGCTGGCTTACAGCCATGGTGACACCTACTAAACTGTCCTTCTCTGTCATTTCTCCAGTACCTTTGATCATCACCCTTGTCCTCAGATCATGATGTTGCTTTTTCATACCTTTGATTCCTTTTCACCTAAACTGAATTTCGAAATTTATGAAGATACCATGCTCAGTTTCAAAAAGCTGGCAGGGACATTATGGAGTCACCTTGCCCCTTCTTCTGTTCCAAGGAAGGACCTACTGCTTTTGTATCTTTCCTGGCAGATGTTTGTCAAAACTTTCTATAAGGCACCAAGCAATGCTGTTTCCACGAGCTCCCCAGGTAATGCTGCAGCCCTCCTCAACTCTTGCTGTTACAAAGTCTTTACTATCATTTAACTACATTTTTTTCTTGCTTCAAGTTGCATTTTGCTTTAACCATTTTGAACATGGAGCTGGCACTACTGCCTTCCCCTTTGCTACACATTTTATGTAGTTACATACAGTTGTCATTCCCCCCTCAGTTCTCTCTCCTCTCTGTTCTAAAAGACATTTTACTCTACCTTCGCATTTTCTGGGCCTCTGATCACTATCACTGTTCTCTTGGGAAATTTCTCCAGTCAGTCCACATCTTTCTTGGGCTGCACTACCCACAATCAGATGAAGCTTTAAAGCTGAATTCTTACTGATGCTAAATAAGCATCATATAGGCCATGCTTTGCTCCCCAACCTATTCTTCTGCAGCTGGTTATAGAAGTCTGAGTCAGTGTGACACTTGCCTCTCTATCAAATTGTATTTTAATTAACTATTTCTCTTTATCTATCTTTTTTTTTTTTAATTATTCTAATCCATTTTTCCAATGCCCTTTCACTCCTCTCCTAGCATCATGTTGCCTGGGAATTCAATAAGCATGCTCTCCGTTGTGTCACCCAGTTTGCAACTGAAATATTGAATAGTACTGAAGCCAGGACAGACACCTGAACAGATCAGAGCCACACACCTGAGCACCTGAGCAGAACACTCTCAATACACCTTTTATTTTGACAGCAACCCTCTGATAACTCTCCATACTCAGTTTTCTAATCAATTTTGTGCCCAATCTAAAATAATTTCTCCAGTATTAGGTTTCCCCTGCCTACTTATCAAAATGTCACAAGAGACAATGTCAAAAGCTTAAGTAAAGTGAAAATACGACATCTGCTGCTTTTCCTCTATCCACAAGATCTGATACCCTCTCACAAAAGGAAATTAGATTGGTTTGACATGATTTGTTCTTGACAAATCCATTTGGTCACTACTCATCTTGTTAACTTCTCTGTGCTTATAAAGCATTTGACTGACTACTTATTTCAGAATTTTGGAGGGGAACTGAAGTGAAGATGACACGGCTAGAATTCCCGATCTCCTTTTTCTCCTGCCATGCAGATGCTGGCAATACATAGGCCTTTCCCTGTTCTTTGGTGCCTCAACCATAGGTCTCAGAAACTGCTGACATCTCGGGAGTAACTTCAGTCACTACATGAAGCAACCCAAGAAGAAGCTCATCAAGTGCAGCTCATTTTAAAACATCTAGGTATTTTCTGTCCACTTTTAGAAATTACTGAAATAAAGTGATAGCATGCTTTACTCTGAGTTATTGATCATCAAAAACATTTTTTAAATGAAAATACTTTTAAGACTGACCTAGTCTGTGAGCTTGAATCCAGCTGCAAGCCTGAACCCAAAGCGTGGCAAGCGCTCACAAGTTCCATTGTAATTAAGCCTGTTTAATTGACCCTGTTACGGCTCACTTTCTCAGCTCTCTTGTGACTTGAGAGATGATATTTTCCTATTTAATGTGTCTGAAAAACATGTGAGTGGTATTTGTGGTGGTAGGTCAGCTCTCTCTTGACTGTGTGAAGAATCACAGACAACAGCCTACTGTACTTGTGCTGAGTTAATACTTCACTGCCTCCAAGAAAAAGACTTTTAAAACACAAATAAACAAACAACCACTCCTTTTGTTTGCTGTCCTTCTTTTCAAGTATCAGATATATCACAAGACACTTGAAGTTAGTAAAAACAGGAACAATAAAAGCGGGCTAATGCCAGCAAAACAGTCATATGCTTCTTGCTTTTATACGGACTGATCATGTGTTGTCTCCTGCAGCTAGATAGGATGTAGTTTTGTAGGTACTTCAGATCTTTCCAAGATACTCTGGCTGTGGTTTGTACAACACTTTTCCCCTGGGAGTTGTGAGCATTACCAGAACATACACGCCAGCAATTGTTGCTAGTTCTGCTCACATGGGAAAATCCCATAGGCACTTTTTTACAGTTATTTTACTTTCCAGCTCTACTGTCATTTGGATGAAGGTCAATCAGTGGATTAACTTTTGTTCCCTGAAACCCACTTACTGCAGCCAGGCCAAAAAAAAAAAGGGCTAATCTCTTCTTGGAGCAGTTTCTTCTTCTCGCCCACTACCATCAATAAACTTTTTGGAAACTCGCTTCAGAGCTTGTCTCACTAAAGTGGAAAGGCGGCATTGAAGACTGGTGCAATCCACGTGGCTTGTAGCAAGCCACAAACCTATACGAGAGGTGGGCACACGTCTTCATTGAGACAGTCCTCTGCCTTCCCAAAGACAAGTACCTGATCCTGGAAGCGCTTCCCATGGCACGAAATGGTCACAGCCCCAAATCCCTGCAGTGAAATCACCAGGAGTACTCATGTCAGCAATAATCCTCCAAACCAAAAGTGCCTGCTAGCCTCACTAAACCTCGAAAGAAGAAATGTAGCAGTGCCTATAGACAGCAAATGCGATCCTCCGCTACCGAGTGGCCCAAACTGCTTCTCTGCCCATAAAAAATGCTATTAAAAACAGCTGCACGCAGTTGTGCTTTGAATTAATAGCATGGATGTATCCCCCTCAGATTCCTAACCAGATCTCACTGAATCTTCCTGATCAGCAACCTGAAGACGCCTCCAATAAATGTGTCTGCCTTTCTCCCCCTTTTTTCAGAGAAAATTGAAAGCAGTTGCTGCTTGGTAAAATATCCTCACGGATGTTGGGAGGAGAAAATAATTTTGGAATAATGGCACCAGGGAAGCTGGAAGTCAAACTCCTCATTACTCTAATCCCTAAAGCTTTCTCGGAAATATGATTCCTGATTTTCCCTCTTCTTCTGTCTTTGATTCTTTCAAATGTTTGGATGAAGCACTCCTTTTGCAGTTCGAAGTGACACCCGCCCCCCCCATTTTGCTTTCTGCCTTTCCCTGGATCAGCGTATTTTTTCTTTTCTTTAGAAAAAACGAATCATTCCCAACTTGCGGCCCCTGACGGGCAGCGAAGCCGCGTCCTGCCGTCCCCGCGAGCGCACGCAGCGAGAGCAGCAGCCGCCGCCGCCGCCGGTGCCCAGACCTCCTCCCCTCGGACTGACAACCTGTCTTAATGTTGAAAAACAGTTCAAGGTAGCGCTTGAGACCAAACGTGCCATTTTCCTTGTCAAAATGAAAGCTGTAAATTTTAAGCCTAATGCTTAATGTATCCAGATATCGAACAGAGGGACTTTTATCCTCAGCTTAATGGTCTGTCTAAAATCATCAAAAAAGATTACTTAAAAATTCAAGGTCCTCAGAGGTCCAATAAAAATTGCGCACAGCATTTTTTCAGTTTTTGGTGCTTTCTTTTCTTCTATTCCTCCGCTTCCTTTTCTTTCCCTGTCTCAAGCGCGAGGGGAAAAAATGTGCAGAGAGATTTAATTCTCCTATTTTCCCCCCAAAATTGAGGTACATGGATAAATCTGGATATATTTGGAGGACCAGAGCGTCAGCCAGAGTAAATCATCCCTAAATCATCGTGCAGAAGAAGCCGGGATGATTTACCCCGACAGCAGCTCTCTTCCCTCTAAACGCTGCCCAGTGCAGTGAGATCCAACACTCCCAAGCAGCCCACAGCGAGGGCAGAAACCGCGTCTCGCTCTCCCTGCCCGCATTCGGGGGGTTTCTTTCTTTGGCTTCAATGTTGGCAGATTTCAATGTGCCGTTTATTTAGCTTTTAGCTAAACAGGGTCGAGCGACTGCGTTTACTAGCAGGGATTTCAGCAAGCGCAGTTGCAGTCCAGAGAGCAGAGGAATTACTGGCAGTGGGCTCGATGTTAACACAAATTTTTGCCCCTTTTTTCCTCCCCTCAAAAACCCTATTTCCTGGTGCTGCGATGCCTCCAGCACCCGGGTGCCCGCTCTGCATCACAGCAAGGATCGACACCGGGAAAAGGTGCTGCCTTCAGAAATCTTCACTTTTAGCACGTAATTACCATCCCTCCCATGCACTAAAAATCTGCGTAAATGTATCCTGACAAACCTCGCTCGCTGGCTGCTTTAGTCTGGCAGAACTTAAATCCAAGCGCATTTTGAATCTACACAACCAAAAGCTTTTGAAGTGCGTCGGCATCTGTCCATACCTACGGGACGCGCGGCGTAGCCCGTGCTCAAACATTTGTCTGTTTGTCTGCAGCTTGCACTAAAAAGCATTATAAAAATAACAAGTGTACACAGATTACAGGCTGCATTTTGAAATGTTGGTAAATACACTGTTTATATGTCAGAGCGCAATGCTTGCGGGGAGGCTGCCGGTGGGAGTCAGCAGCACAAAAACTTTCTAGTTGTTTCTTTCTTTGTGTTTCCCCCTTTTTGTTACACTTCCTTTAAAAAGACACTTACACTTTGTGCACATAGAGGCAGCTTCTCGGCCAAAATGCCTTCAAACACAAGCCTGGTGTCATGCATCTGTAATGAGCACTGTTGCAGACGGGCAGAACCCAGGAATTTCCTTGTTCAGTTCTGCTCTTGCAAGAACAGAAAAAAATATCAGGCGAGAACTTTGCTTCGTCTGGTTTTCCATATATAAACTGAAAGCTTGCCACTGTTTTAGAAAACAGAGACATGTAAATCTCAAAGTTCAAGATTTTGCTTTTTAAGCAAGCGGAGCAGTATGTGTATATGAAGCTTGAGCTAACTGATAAAACCTACTTAGCTCCCTATGTTCAGCTGCCGTAAACCAAATTTTTCCTTTTCCGAACTCTGAGCTATATCAATTTATATAATCTGGGGATCTGTCCCTGACTCTGCGAAACAGTGCTGCAAACTTTACAAGGCTTATCTGAAAGATTTCTAGCTCCTCCACTTACTGTTTTTGGCTGGCAGCATCACATGAGCAACTATATTTTTGATTTAGAAACAGTCTTTCAGTCCTTCCATGTCCAGACAGCCGACCACTTAGCTAGCCATTTAAATACCAAAAAAAAAATTTGGTCTCACTTGAAATCTCAGATCTAGGCAGAGCTAGATTTTTTTAAGGTAATTTTACGTGGTTGTCTTGCTTAATGATGGATATTATATAGACAAAAAAAAATGTGTCTTCCACGGCTATGACTCCACAAAATAGTACCCAAAATATGAAAATTCACGTTTAAAATTATCTGAAATTTATATGCATTTTGTAAGCTTTTCATGAAAATGCAAGAGTTAGTGCTTGAAAAGGAAAATAAGCTTGTCTTTACAATGCCTCTATTCGTGGAGGGCATGAAATGTATATTTATAATGCCCAATCTCACACACCAAGCAATAAAATGACTGCAGGGAGGCAGATGTGCTTCACAGAAACTGGGCTGCAGTTTTTGCCATGTGTCACTCGAGACCAAGTGGCAGGGAGAGAACTGCCAAGAATCGCTACTGTCTTTTACCTGCACCTACTCCTCTCCGTTCAGCTGAGTGTATTAAAAAAAAAAAAAAGCAAAAAAACACACTATAATAAATGCATTCAATAATTGTTTGAATTGCTGCTGTGCATTCTGTCATAAATGGTTTATGGATAACCATCAATTCGTTCTGCTCATCACTCTAACAAGTTCAATGTACTATTCAGAGCAAAGGATGACTATTTATTTAACAGCTTTTGGCAGGAAAATTTGTTGCGTGCCACAACTTTACAAAGAACATTAAAATCAATGACAATTTATAAACCAAAGACTTGGAATTATGCTCCGGATTCCCATAATTCATCAGAATAAAGCTGTCAGATACCTTTTATTATAAATTAATAGCTTGTTGTCCTGAAGCTTGGCAGGGGCAGCTGTTTTGCCAGGTTAGCAGTGACATCTAGTGGGTATTTTTACCCATAGCTACTGGTTCGCTTTTATTTCCTGGAAATACTCGCCGCCGCGTTAGCTTTTGGTAACACGGAAAATGTGCAAAGACAATTGTGTTAAATCGGGCAGTCATCAACATCGCTTCACATATTACTTAAGAATTTTAATTGCAAAGAAACAAGAATGATCTTGGCTGGGATATTATTAAGAGAATCTTGAAATTTGGTTATTGATAAAGAGTTCTTTTTTAATATGACTCTCGACAGCTACATTAGGCAGTCATACACTATTAAATGCAATGCAGGAGCAATTTAGTCATTTCAGAATGGACATTTTTGGAGTCTTTGCAATCCACATTTATATAAGTAGGAAGATATGCATTTCTCTTGCATTAAATTATTTTTGAAAATCCAGCTTTAAATGGTCTAAGATCCAGCCTTTTCCAACTCAGAAAACACACATTCCCCCACGCCTCTGGAATTTTTCCTTCAGGATCCATTTAGGTGAGGTAGAAAAGGCAGATTTTTGGGAGGTTACACAATGCTAGTCTTCGATTACTTTTTCTCCACATTCTCCGCAGCAGTTACACTTACTTTAATGTTAATAAAGTGGAGGAGCACTTCTTAATACATTCCTGGCTTTGGCATTTATTTTTTTTCCCTCCCTTTTCCTGTAACTAAAGAATAATGCATAGAAATTGTAAAGAAACTGCATCCGTTTCCAGCAGCTTTGTTGGCTTACAGAGGTGCTGATAATAAAAAGAATACATGAAAAGATAATGTGTGAAAATTTTCTTTCTACCATATAATGTCAGGGGATGTAGAGCTGATAATCTTCCAGCCGTAAGAGTGAATGGTAGCAGATACATATACAGTGGTAATCTTCACCCACACACTCTACGTATTCTGCTCTTATTATGTTCTCAAGAAAGGTCCATGCTTGCTTCTTCACTGAGAGGAAACACATGGGCACAGTGATGCTCAGGGTACCTCAGGCACTGATACCTGGCCACCAGGATCCAGACTTTTGGAGGTGACATCCAAAGGGTTGATATGACCAAGCACCACTGTCGACCATAGCACAGCACCACGCACCAGCCACTGCCAGCTGCGTCCCATCCCAGCTGGGAACATGGTAATGGAACCACCATGCCTTCCCTCTCCAAAGTTGCCTTTGCTCTTGGTGCCCACTCTCCAGGCTGCTTCTCAGAGGCAAAGGTTTGCTCCAAGCCTATGGTTTATCGACATATGCAATTAGAATCCCTCTTTCCCTTTCCATCAGCCTGTAGCTAGAGAGTCCAATTCAAAATCATGCCAGAGGAGTAGTAAACATCCTGCCTGACTTTGGCAAGCCAAAGGTAGACAGCTAGTTCAAATAACCTCTCTAGATCTCCTCTGTCATCAAGGGGGAAGGATGCGCTTCTCCAAAAGCTGATTTATCGCACCTTTCTGAGATAAAACACTGCCCAGAGGTACTTATCTCTTCCCATTAACTGCAGAGAGAATCCAGATGACTAGCTTTGACTGGACGCTAGAAAGCCAAAATTAAGTAAAGTAAGTCTGACCCATAGATAGGGAGTTGCATGAAAAATAAAGGCAGTGAAACAGGGGCCTCTCCAAGGGGCCAAAAGTCAGGCAGCTGTCTGAGTTGCTCTGCTGCCAGCTCCCAGGCTACAGGCTACAGTGATCCTAGAAAAATATTAGCATTTTACCAACAACAAAAAAAAAAGCAAAAAAATGAAGCCTAACATATATTCCAGTAGAGGAGCCTCACTGGAAGAATCTACTCAAAATAAGAATTAATTTTTTGTCTCATAGGGTTTCAAAGCGTTCCCTGTTCTTGCAATTTTATAAATGAATCTTACTATATAAGGGGCTTCTTCCCAAAACTCTTGTATCACATGACACTGAGAGAGACTCAGCAGGGCAGGAAGGCAGGAGAAAAAATGAAAAAAAGACAATTCTCCATCCCGCCCTTCTGCCAGAAGTTTTAATTTGAAGATGCTAATGTAATATGAACAGTAATATCTCAAGTTCAAAAGTAATGACAGTGTTGTACTCATTATTTTGAAGAATCTCATAACTTCTAAGGCAACCTTCTTGCACATCAGCAATGATTGAGCTATGATTTTTCTCATGTAACATTTTGAAAGCAATTTTATGGGGTCCCAGAGGCCTCTCACCAGGCAGAGGCATGGATTACACTTTCCTACAGAGATTATAATTTCCGATTTATCACTTGTTATATGGCTCTCAAGTGGAGTCTGTCTGCTCCAAGCTCCAAGTTCTGTTCGCAGCTTCTGACATGCTGCTGAAAATCGTCCCCAAGGACAGCAACCCACCCCCTTTTTGCAATGCTTTCACCATTTATTTGTGAAAGGACATCAGGCGTTAGCCAAAAATTGTCCCGAGAACTTTTGGGAAACATCTCTACTCGCTTTGCTGAATCTTGCTAATCCATCCTACCCGTCACTTAAGCACTGCCTTCACACAGCTGTATTTAGCCAAACGCCCCAGCCATTAGGCCATCCTGGAGGGCCCCTCCGAGGACTCCTACTACTAGTCAAGCGGGCCTGATAGGGGCTATTGGTATTTATTGGTATTTAAGCATGGGGGACCACCTCTCTCCTGACAGTAGCCTTCAAGCAAGGCAGGCGGAGTGCAAGCACTCACCTTTTCCAGGAGTCTTGCTCCCAGCCTTGATAACATACCATTAAAATCACAGAAATGCTCAGAAGATTAAAACAGGGCAGAAGGGCTATAACCTGTCAAAAAGAGGAAAGTGATTTGCAGGATTAGCATATGTCAGCCTGCATCTGTTTCCAAAAAGGTCTGTCACAGAACGTCGAAGTGATGGATTTAGCAGATTTCATGAAAGACATTCCTGCTCCTCTCCCCCTTTGGCCCCACGAGTTATTACCCCACCATGCCATGCATCACGCAGGGGGTGGTTTCGGTAGCGAGAGCTGCCCCCTTTGCAGCAGCCCGTCTTGCAAATCAAAGCTCCGCAGAAGGATTCAGAGGGCCAAACTGGGGAGCGATCGCTAAAGTGGCATGAGCTAGGCTTCTTTTGAAGTATTTATATCCTCCTACTGATGTGCAAATCACCGCAAGGGACTCTGCGGCAGCGTAATTGACACGCTAGGGACTGCAGGGGAGAACAGAGGTGTAAAGGCAGCCCACACCCTCTGTATTAGCTGCTCTTCTTCCCCTCCCTCCTCCTCTTTTCTGGTCCATTACCGTAAAACTCATGTGCAGGTTGTTTTAACTTTCAGAATCCACACACAAACTCCAACCAGCCAGCTGGGCTCCATAGATCAACTGTATCATTAAGTTATAAGATAACACCAAAGGACTTATCTTCAACAAGGTAGGGAACAGCTGTGAAAATCCATAGGTATCCCCACCGCAGTGCATCCTACCTCTCTCATTTTCAACCTGAAATGATTTGCATCACTCCCAAATCCTAACCTCTGCCTGGGATTCCTACTAATCCAAAGAAAAACCTTGAAATGGCTTGTTTTCTCTGAACCTCTGACTGACTTGGATAGCTTCACAACTTACCCCAGTGTAGCCATAGCTAAAGGCCTCTCAGCAAAGCTATTCACCACTCAGAGAGGTCCCACATGGAGCTAAGCCCTACATCCAGTTCTCTTTGGCCAGTCCCCCAGGCATTAGAGTAAATAAAAGAAAATATTTAATTATTCTGGGGAACTCATTGCCACCGATGCTACTGAGGTTAAACAGTTAAAAAGTTGCACAAAAACAAGCTCTTGTAGTTTATGCCATCAATCTCCCAAAGGAAGGGATGGAGAGGGAGTTTCTCTTACAGCCAACACTACTCAGTTGTCCCTTAGGGCTCTTCTGTAATCGCCCCCTGAAACCGTCACTTCTTGTCCTCCCCACTGCTGGGGAGTGCACTGGGTGACTGCTGGTCTTAGGCCAAAAAGGAGTCCCTCCTCTCCTAAATACGTGTCAAAACACGTAGCAAAACACTCTAAACTGCTGTGTTATGGCAATCAGAGACATTTTGCAAACCTTAATTTCTTATGAGACTGCCATTTTCCAAGCTTCTTATTCAAAACAAGCTAAAATTACCCTATCATGGAAGATAGCTACACATGGATCAAGGAAAAGCCAATGAATTCCTTAAGGACACATACATATATAGACACACGTGAGTGCACACATGCTTCAGTGTCTGTTTTCCAAGCGACCTTTTTGTGCGTGCTTCATTTTGTAAGTAAGTGCTGAACCTGAAAGAAGCTGTTAGAAGTGGGGAACGCATTGCCACCAACAGCAGCCAATAGAAGATCCAAGCAGTGACAAACTCTGCAAAGCACGTCACCCAATTTGTTATTTAAGCTTCAGCAAAACTAAGCTGAAAAAATTATGTAAAGCAAGGTTCCCCAAAGCACAGTTTACATCCACTTTTGCTTCCAAGTCCCTATCTATTCAGCAGGTCATAAAAGCATGCTGGGAAGCTGTTTGAATTCCTCGCACGAAAACTGCAAAAAGCTTTCTCCAACTCAGAACTAGAGAAAACAGGAAATGTTTTGCATAACGTTTTTGCAAGCCAGGGAGCAGAATGTTACCCACTGGCATGCTGACATGAATCAAAAATTGCCTTTCTTTTAGGGGAAAAAAATATGTACAGGACCATTCCTTTAGGCCCAGGCCAAAAAAGACAAGATAAACACTTTGACAAAACTATAACTATATTCAATGAACATAATAATAATAGGCAGCTCGCTCCAGCCCCGTTTCTAGATATTCCTTACGGATCCTGAGTTCTTACGTAATGAGGAAGCCTGAGGTTCATTTCCTGTTGTCATCTAAAGACCAGTCTTTCTGACTCCCAGGTACAGTGTTACCCCACAGAAGGAATAACGACCTCACGAACACACAGAAAGCTTCGTTTAGCCACCTGTGTGAGCAAGAACCACGGTGAGTGTTTGTTCTCCCAACTCGTTGCACTGGAGACAGGGAGAAGTTCTAGTCCCAAAGGCCACCTTGTCTGCAGTGAGCAACAGCATGAGAATGAGCCCAATGCGTACCTGGAAACAACTGCCTTTAGCTAAAAAAGTATTATGTTGATATTGGCAATTATTCTTCCAACATGCAGAAAAAGGCTCAGTTACATAAGCAGAGGTAAAAGCAGTATTGGAGGTGAAGGGGAGAAGAAAAAAAGCAAAAAAACACACCGCTACCCCATGACTTTACCAGGTGATAAAGAAGCAAAAGTAAATGAAATGTCAACAGTTAGTTTTTGATCCTCATAATTTAGAGCCCTCCATGCAGAACTGGCACCAAAAGTTCTGAGGTTAATTCTGAATTATTTGAAAATAACAGAGCTACAAAAACAAGGCTGTAATGCCTGTTCCCTGGAGCCTCACTACCAAGAAATATCAGCAAAGCAACTTTAAAAGGGCTTTTCTCTTTATATTTGGATCCCTTCATCCAGAGTCCAAAGGTGGAGCAACATGAAAAGCAAAAAAAAAGCAACTCAGAAAACAAAGCCAACAGCTAAAATGTGTATTAACCTCTCATGGTTAAGTGAGGGGTTTAAGTGTACAGGAGGAGGTCTGAGTTGTGATTTGCCTAAACAAATGTTGAGTAAATAAAATCCAGGTCTCACTTAAATAAAGCTACGCTTAAAATACTTTACTAGAGCATAAGAAAAAAAAAAGTTTCAACTCACTAATACTGAGGCTCAGTAACTGTATACAAGTTGCTTTAAAGTTAAGGAAAGTACACCAGAAGGTAAACATCTATGATTGGCACACTTTCTTTTTACACATTGCGAACTACTACATAATTATATACCTAAATGCTTATAGCACCTTAAGTGGCTTACAAACTAAAGGCTTAGTTCTACAAAAGCAAAAATAGTGGTAGACCCTAAAATTGTTCAAGATGCAATAAAGTTCTTGGTAGAATTGGGAAAAGTGTGGGTATTCACATGTTCAGAACCTGTGCTCGTCCTCTACTTTGTGTTGTCTATCATAAATATAAATGGCTTAGAAAGTCCTCACACTTGTGGTACAGAATGTGCTTAAGCATCATCTGAGAAGAGGAAGATGTGGGGGATGGCTTTAACTTGTAAAGTAAAATGGGGAGAGCGGGGGGGAAGCAATAGTTAGCACATCTACATTACCATATGGGCTCAAGCAGTATTAGTTACAAGACAAGAGACTTCAGTTCCATAAACAGTAAAAACATAATTATAACAAGAGAACTGAACAACTACAACCAGAAAGGAACATCAGACACTGAGAATGAGAAGCGCAAAAGCTAGCAGCAGATATCATTTACTCAAGTGCAAAGCCTTTATCAGTTGAAGGATGAAAATACCAAAATTGGCAATGAAAGAACAGCCTCAGCATTCCTAGACACCAAACCTGCTCTCCAGTCTCACTGGAACAAGCACACTGAAAACAGGGTTTAGCTGATAAGTGACTTTTTAGCCCCCATTCAAACATCCAGCATTACCACTCTTGATCCTAGCTGTCAAACAGACAGAAAAAAAAAAAACCTTCTATCCAAGGTGTGATAAATGAACAACAGAATCTTCTGCAAAATTCAAATTGCCAAATTCTAAGTGGCATTTTTTATACTTCTCCTGTTTAGCAAAATGTCAGTTTCTATTGCCTAGAACTAAACAGAGGCCTTTTATGACTACAAACTAAGTGTAAAAACTTGAAGTGTTTAGCAAAATATGAGCTACCTATCCAGACTCATAACTGCGAATATAGAGGTCTCAAAAAAAATAATAGTTAAATGTACAGAAAGGATGAGGTCTAGCTATCACAGAAGAGAATGTCAAAGCTCCTATTAACTTCAGTGGACTCAGAATTAGCACTTGATTATGCTCCCCATTTCAGAAACATAGAAATGGACTTGTTCAACCCTATTGTATCTTTGACTTCTCCATGTTCCGCTTCCAGAGGTAAGCACAAACATGTTTGCAGACCCTGGGAGGATAAGCCCATGCAGACAGGACTTGCACCATCTTCTAGGAAGACATTGCTGCTACTCTTCTGTCTCTGATCACACTTTCTTCATATCAGATCTTCAAAGAGGCAGTTCTGCCTAGTACATCTACAGCCATTACAGACAGCATATAGAAAGCTAGAGCATACAGGAGGCAAACAATATAGATGTGGGCTCCTCAATGCAGCAGAGCTGCAGTAGTTTGGAGGTCAGACTAAAATGCAGAGATGTCCCCTACAGAATTTCAATATCCAAAGTATAAAATTTTGGAAAGTCAGAAAATACCACTCTTCCCAAACTGGGCTCTTATTTGAGGATAGATCTGTTTCACTTATTACATGACGAGAAAAGAAAAGGTCATCACATGCAAGGCTCTCCAACTGCATGCAATAATGAAATAGAGATGCATAATTCTTGCAGAAAAACCTAGGTCCTTCTAACAGTTGCATTTGGAATATAATTCACTGAAGAGCACAATCAGGGTCAAGTGACTTCTGTTCAACTAAACTGTGCAAATTCCCCTATAAAATATACATATATAATTCAAGGCTAATTCTCTTAAGCTTCCTCATGATACATAACCTGACAATAGCTCTTCAAGTTATGAAGTGTTTAGATGTTACTAAAAGAGGCAATCATTCTTCAGAAAAGTGTGGAAAAGATGCTTGATTATCTGCATAAATTTGACATCTTTTCTAAGCTGTCAAAGGATAAAACTTTCTTTTTCTGAATAATTCTTATTTTTCTTAAATAGTATCTTGAACATTTAGCCCCTGCCTTGAGAGGGAAGGAAGAAAAAAAAAACACTAAGATTGCCAAGCTTGCATCTGAATTATAGAGGATCAGCTGTTTTTCCAAGTATTGGCCTTAAATGATGACAGAATAAAAATGAGAGAACATGCTTCAGGAAGAAAGTGTATTTAATTTCAGGCCACATCTCAGGAAAGCACTTAAACATTTGCTTAATTAACTGTGATTATTCACTTCTGTGGAAGTAGACACCTACCTAACTGCTTTGCTGCACTGATCTGGAGTCCTGGAGCTCTGCAGCCCTGAAATCTTCCGTCCTGGCTGCTGCTCTTCCTCCCGAGGGAAGTGTTGCTGCCCTGGTGCATCAGCAGGGTAGCAGATACCAGAGCACGTACGATGACCAAGAAGATCAGACAGCTCTGAGGCACCACAAACTTTGTGTTTAGATGTTTGCTCCAGGATTTGTTGTGAGGGCAGAGGGGACATTGGACAGCGGTTGGCAAGCCCTCCTCACATCTCCTGTGCTCCTCTTCCATTAGCAGCCACACGCTGGGCTTGCAGTCCTTTTACACCCTTCTGGAGTTGATGTCTCCATCCTGTTCCATTTCTGTGGAAAAACGGGATTTGTTCACAGGTCTCTGGCTCCAGGTATGCTGTGAAACTGGTGGATGGAGTGGTACTCCAATGACTTGTTAATCTGAATGCCATTAATACACGTTTGCAGGGTCCTTCTCCTGACACATGTCCCTGATTGATAGTGCTTCTGTGCCCAGTTGTTCCCATTCATTCCCCATTCAAGCCAACTTCAGCCTTTCCATTGCAATTCTTTACAATATCCCATATATTCTGGGGATTCGGGGCACAGTGAAGAACCAATGCCATCCCAGTTAACCATTTCTTTCACCTTGCTACCACCACAACACAGCATTGTAAAGGGAGCGAGGGGCAACAACAAAAACAAAATAAAGCACCTAACCAGCTTCTATTTCAGGGGACAAAAGCGAGGCAGATCTAACTGCTGGGATGTGGAGATGAGCAGGTAGAAGATGGAGGAGTCAGGCAAAAAAAGCCTTCTGCATTACTAGTATTAGCATTAGTAAAAGCACTACTAGTAGCAGTAGTGACTATATGTATAATACATAGTCACCATAACGTAAGTACAACAGTAGAGACCCTAATCTGGATAAGATCTATTTATTTCAATTTTATTCCTCATTTGACAGTTTTTAGAATAAACTACTGATTTCCTTATTGTATTGAAAGAAACTTCCATCTCACAAGGAAGTATTGATAAGCTTGAATGTCCTGGACTTGCAGAAGAGGAAAATATCTGAAGAGTATGAAGAGATATGTGTTGCTGAAAGCAAGATTATGGGTAGTCTATTAGTATCAGAGATGTGTATTTTACAGTAATGGACCCCTGTCTTACCCTTTTCTTGTTCTTAAGATTTTAGCATTAGCACTTCTAGCTTGTGAGGATGCCTGAAATAGGCTCCCCTCTCCACACAATGAATATAGAGGGAAATGATGGGGTTTTAAATCTTTTTCCTTTGTTTTATAAAAAAGCAGCATGACATTTGTTGGCCCGTTATCACCAACTGCCACAATCCCAGGAGTCTTGAAAGCAACTTGGTGAACGCTAACATTGAGAACAGGTCAGGCTTCCCAGAGCACACACTCTGAGCACGCCGGCTGTTCTGTATGCATTTACATTTAGCCTTTTTTGCTTGACTTGTGATCTTAAATTCTGGGAGCCAATACATAATAAACCAAAGCAGCTGGAGAAAGCGCTTCCTGGATTATGCCCAAGTGGAGCAGTTGCATGAAGGATTTCAGCAGCTTCCAAGGAAGAAGTTCAAAGACATCAAGGCGTGTGACAACTCTGGCAAGCTGCTGAAGTCTCCTAAGTGGAAAATTATGCTGAATATGAACTGTTGGAAAAAGTGTCTCTCTCACATACACAAGACAATACAATTTATACCAATGAGTTTACTGTGCAATTCATTTGGAAGCCCTCTCCCTTCTAAGATCTTAATTTATCCGATTTCTGGCTGGTAAACTAGATCACTTCGTGTTTATAAGATTATATCAAGGATCTTCATGCAAGTTTCGTGTAAATGACTATAAATGTGTTTAACTCCATTGTAACCAGGGGAACTACACATCAGTGCACAAAACCTGAGAATCCAGCTCCCAATCACAAAGCAAAAATACTATTGCATGAAGCCTACCCTGGAAACTCTACAAACAGGATCAAATTCTTCCAGCTACACAGCTGGATATCAGATGAAGTTCACTGACAGCAAATCAATGACTGTAATTCATAGTGAAGTAACAGGAAGGCAGGATTTGGCCCACATTTTTGTGTGTATACACTAAGCAAACAAACCCTTTGGCTATGTATACAAGGGAGAAATATCTTTCAACAGGAATCATATAAAGGAAGTTTGTAGCATCACTGAAGGGAGGGAGCCAGAACTTCAGTGGATACAAATCAAAGTAGCTTTGCTGGAAACCATATAGTTATGCTTATTTATACCAGCTGATGATCTGGCTCTCAATCTGAATAGCCATCTCCGTGACATTCTTGCTGGAAATAACAATGGATGTAACATTTATAGCTGAAGGCTCATTTTCAGTGTTCTATGAACTAATTTCTCCCCTTAATACCTGTAAGGTAGCCAAATCCTTCATTACTCTTTCAGTGATATCTCAATTTTGAATATAGAAGGAAGATGCTACTAGGCCTGAAGAAAAACTCACAAGATGTTTGTTTTCTGTATATGAGCATGAGTGCACGCATGCTTCTCTCTGTTAATAAAGAACTGTATTTTCTTTGCAGTCACACTTCATGCATGTGGCACCTGCTCTCACCTAGAGTTGTACCTTCTCCGGCATGAGGTAGTGCTCATTTGGAGAGCACTGCAGAAATAATTTTGCTTCTCCACTACATATATTTTATCTGTATTGCCAGTAAGAAGAGGTACTACCTCCTAATTCACATCTTCTTGAGACCCTAGAAACCAGAGAAGATGCCTAGAGAGAGGAAGACTTGCCCTGGGTATAGGAAGATTGGGTCAGAGAGCACCTAGGGAAACTTGACATCCACAGATCCACAAGCCCTGATGGGATGCACACGAAAGTGCTGCAGGAGCTGGTTGGTGTTATTGCTAGGCCAACATCTCTGTCATCTTCAAAAGGCCCTGGAGAACAGGGGAGGTGCCAGAAGACTGGAAGAAATGCAATGTCACACCACTCTCCAAAAATGGCAAGAAGGAGGACCCAGGCAACTACAGGCCAGTCAGCCTCACCTCCATCCCTGAAAAAGTCATGGAGCAGCTCATTCTGGCTGTTGTCTGCAAACATGTGGAGGACAAGAAGGTGCTCAGGAGTAGTCAGCATGAATTCACAAAGGAGAAATAATGCTTAACTAACGTGGTAGCCTTCTATGGTGGAATGACTGGCTGCTAGATGAGGGAAGAGCGGTGGATATCATCTCTCTGTCACCTCTCTGGACTTCAGCAAGGCTTTTGAGAACGTCCCTCATAGCATCCTCCTGGGCAAGCTCCAAAAGTGTGGGATAGGTGAGTGGACAGAGGGAGATTAAGAACTGGCTATGGCAGAGCCCAGAGGGTGGTGATCAGAGCAGCGCAGAGTCTAGCTGGAGG
>VWPW01013339.1:484394-643718 GCA_013389825.1 Crypturellus undulatus
CTGGAGAGCAGCTCTGCCGAGAAGGACCTGGGCGTCATGGTGGACGACAGGCTGACCATGAGGCAGCAGTGTGCCCTCGTGGCCATGAAGGCCAATGGGGTCCTGGCATGCATTAAGAGGAGCGTCTCCAGCAGGGCCTGGGCCTGCCCCTCTACTCAGCCCTGGTGAAGCCACATCTGGAGTACTGTGTCCAGTTCTGGGCCCCACAGCACAAGAGGGATGTGGAGCTGCTGGAGAGAGTCCAGCGCAGGGCCACGAGGATGATCAGGGGCCTGGAACATCTGCCCTATGAGGAGAGGCTGAGGGAGCTGGGCCTGTTCAGCCTGGAGAAGAGAAGGCTGAGAGGGGACCTCATCTGTGTCTATAAGTGGCTCAAGGGAGGCAGTGAGGAGGATGGGGCTGGCCTCTTTTCAGTGGTGGCCACTGACAGAACTAGAGGTAATGGCCTCAAACTGAAACACCAAAATTTCCACAGGAACTTTAGGAAAAAATTCTTAACAGTGAGGGTGACAGAGCACTGGAACAGGTTGCCCAGAGAGGTTGTGGAGTCTTGCTCTCTGGAGAGCCAGGCAAAATTCCAAAATTCTTACAATTCATTCTCCATGTTGGGTTAAAAACCCTTCAAATTAAAAAAAAAAAAGAAAGAAAGAAAAAAAAAGAAATAAAAAATGCTTCTGATGTTTAACACTACCCATTTCTAAGCTAAACTATAACAACTGGAGTTGAGGAAGATCAGGTTTCTTTAAATGAAGTGTCAGGTATCTGCAAGACATCTTATGATTACAGAAAACAGAACATGGAACAAAAAGACAAAAATAATCATGATCAAGCTCTTAAAATGCAAATCCAATGGTTACTTTTGTATTGCCTACATAACAAGCAATTATAATATCAATTAGTCATAACCAAAAAGTGTAAGTACAATATTTATTGTTCAATACTGGATTAATGGCGCAGTCATTAGAAAACACTCTCAATGAGGCAACTGTATAAGACAATAAAAAGGTTGTTAGGGGATTCATTGTTTAACAGAAGTAATTAACCTTACAATTTCTTTCCCCCTCCCATCTTCCCCTTTTAACTTTTATTTTTTATTTAAGAGAATATTTAACTAACTCAGGATTAAGACTATGAATATTCAGTCTGCCTGGTCATGTTGCCATTCTAAGACAATAACTGTAAGTACCAGTACAAAGTTATTTTACTAAAGGTGGTTATCTACTACCACCTCTTAGGTGTTCTAAGCATGTATTGAATATGAACAGAAGCATCTGTGAAGTGTACCTGGAACAAACTATGGTGCAAAATTAAAGTCAGAGCATGTTATGCCAAGTATTGATTGCTATATAAGAGAAGCCTCCAGAATAATAAAAGTATTAATACAATACCTAATGCTTAAATATTTAACACAGAGATCTTAGACTTCATAGAAGCAGGCATCTTTATCTCCAGTTTACATATGCAGAAACAGAAGAAATGTGGAGGGGTATGGGCCAAGGTGACCCAGCACATGAATAAAAATCTTGTTTTGACTGCAGATATAAATAAGCAAAAGAAAAAAAATCAAGACACTTATTGAGATAAGGAGGATTCCACCTGCAGTGTTCCAAATGTTCCCATAGCAGTATAATTGAAGCAATGCATAAAATACTTCATACTTTACCATCTCTGTCACATAAGTCTCTTCCTGGCAAGTATCTAACTTGAAGATGACCTTTCAGATTTTACTCCTCTACATCTAAAGACACCATAGGAGCAAAAGCTGCATATCCTGTCTTACAGACTAACTAGTAGAGCCTACATGAAACCACCATCTGAACAAATTATACCTTGACGACACCTACCAAGCTCTAGAGTGCTAGACTAGAATAAGCTGGTATGATCTGAAAGAACAACAACAAAAATAGACATTTTTCAATGAAAGTGTTGGAAACTTGGCATTTTTTGTGACTAACTTGGGGCCAGCAACCAGAGCATGAAAAAACCTGTGGAGAAAGCTTATATGTCCTTAGACATGAAGAAGGTCACAAGGTTTGGCCTGGATACCTGAAAGGACAAGAAACAATTGGCACAATAAATTCAATTTAAGCATTAAAAACATTTGTCTACTGTATGGGTGTGTGAACATTGGAACAGATTGTACAGAGAAGTTGTTGAATCACCAGTCTTGGAGATATTCAAACCCAACCTGATCCTGAGCAACCTACTGCAGTTGGTTCTGCTTTGAGTTCAGAGGATTGGTTGGACTATACAGTCAAAGGCCCCTTCCAACCTCAACCATTCTATGATTTGTGATATTCTAAATATCAGAGGCATTTGAAGATTGTTTTTCCCCTGTGGCCTCCCTAAATGGCCTCCCAATGAATCATAACTTGACTATGAACAATCAGCTCCCTTCACCCACAAGTTTTACCTTGAACTTTAAAGGAAAGTCAGGGCCAGTGGAACACAGTTGTTCTTTCTTTCAGTTTTCAGAAGCGGCCTTCTAAATAGGAAATGTTGCAATAGTCTTGCTCACTTGATTTTCTGAAAGAAGTTAGGTAAAAAGTTCGTATCACTTTTTGTAGTTGGAAGTGCATTGAATTTGGTCACAAAGTGCTGCTGAGATAATGAGGATTAATTTCAACATGGGTTGTGATGACAAACAACCTCCCTCCCTCATTTAAGACTCAGCTTCTTAGAACATACCGATTAGAGGAACGTAGCAATGTCACCAGTATTTGTCCACCCAGAACTTGCAAACAACTAATCAGCACTGATCTGTCTTGAAGGCAGAGAAAAGCAGCTGGTCCATCTGGAAAGAGATTCAAGTTTCTTAATTAAGCCCTGCCATATCATCCAAGTCATGTCCACTAAGCACAGTGTGCTTCCAGGTCTACGGATTCATGCTAATATGCACACGTGTTTTTGAGGGTCCTGGCAACGGCCTCTGACCAGTATTAGATACTTACAGCTGCCCCAACGCACTAAAACCTCCTTCCTGTAGGTATAATGGTATCAATGACAGTGCTGTAAAATTCTCTTGCTTAGAAACATGTTACCAAGAGGCCAAACTGTACTTTTATCTACTTGTAGAATGGATTAAGACATGACTTTTAGCTTACTCTTCTTCAAAGTAAATAAAAACTGAATCCTATCTTTAGATAAAATAGATCCATAAACATGAATACCAGCTTCTAATGACAAAAGTTTTCATAGAAAAGGAGGAATATTAAAACACACTTAGCATATCAGCAATATTTTAAATATCTCACACTGGATTAAGGGTTTAGGGTATGTGATCTCCTGGCAGCCACCTTTTTTTGTGTGACCATGAAGGACAATAGCTTCTTTGGGAGGAAAATTTAATAGAAAGTGTCTCTTCTTGATAAATTACATGCCACAAGCTTTTTTGTAATGGCTCATTCACTAAAGAAAGTATTTATGGCAGTTTAATTCCCTAAGTTAAAGGGAGAAGAATGCAAATGCTGCTGCAAAGGTAACTGGGCTACCAAGAAGCAGATGGCTTTAATTACCTATTTACAGAATTGTTTACATTGGGAATTTGAAAAAGACACACAGCTTAGGAACAATACTCATTGTGAGAGCACCTTGTACATTTTAATTAAGTCAGATTTTAAATGGGAATAATAAGAAATCATTGAATGTTACCTGAAGTCAAACTGAAACTTCAAAATCATCTGTGCCTTGCACACAACAATTGGGATATACAAATTTGTGTATCTTCATACATATCTAGTATATACTGAGCCTGATCCTCATTTTTGCTCCTCTTGTTCCCTCATGTTCCCTGACACTACAGCCACACATGGCAGCATTACTACACGGGAAAGTCATGTTCACTGCTGCAAGTTTGATTTTGGATTTCAATCATGTTCAGCCTCAGATCACCTTCTGCAAACCAATTTAAAGGTATAAATCCAGAGCCCTATAGGATTTCATATCTTCTCTTTTGCCTCTCATTCCATACCCAATGCTATTTTGATCCAAAATGTGCACACACAGTCAAAAGCACTAAATTACCATTGCTAACCAAGTTACACAAAACTACTAGACTTGTGCACAATCTTTGGCATGCTAAATGCCAAGCAAAAGGTGTTCTTTTAGACCACTCCAACCTATACCACCTCTCTCAGCACCTGCTAGATCAGATTAAAATTATATTTTAAATTAGACTGGTTAATGGATGCCAGGCATTATCTATAACTCAGGGTAACACTGAGCACCTTTTTATAATCAAGATCAAACATAAGTAGCATAAATACACTAATAAATCAAGTGAGCAAATTATATCTGCAAAGAAAATATGCATAAGGAAGGGCTATTCAGCTTCAGTGACTCGGTACAAACAAACCCCTGGGGCAAAGAATAATTACAGTATACTCTCTACAAATGAGCAGAATAACCAAATCAAGGCAAAATTCAGGAGTATGGCACTGGCTCCGAGGCACTTTTGAGTCAGAAAGAAAAGACATCTAGGATCATTTTGCATATGAAGCAAATTAATAACACAGAAGGACTATTTCCTTACCACTCCTGGAAAGGCTGAAAATATGCTCTGCACCACGGAGGGGAGAAAAAGGTGAGGCCAAGATACAGTGATAGAAAGAAAGACAACAGGAAGTTCCTTGGTGACTTATGGTACAGCTTGCTCTTTGGGAATCATATCTGACATGAGATCACTTTGTACAGTAGTGCAGCTCCAGAAACTGGGGGTAATTGATTCATCTTCACAGTCTCACAAGTTGCAATTGAAAATTTTCTTTTAAGCTGTTGTACTCCCTCAGAAGTAATCATGTAGAAGCATTCACACTCCTTACTCAGCTAAGACCACCATTAATCTAAACTCATGTGTGGGTTTTTTGTTTTGTTTTGTCTCTGCAAACTCTTTAGCCACCTCCATATATTTTCCCTTGGGCTCAAACTGTAAAATCTTTAGGCCTGAGGCTACTTCGGTCATCACAGATGAGGCTATTACAAGCAACGCAGAGGTTTCTTCGTGGAAGTGTTTTTGTAATTTAGACACCACAATTGATTTACAAGACACGTCACCTGCAAAGTCTTTGCAAAAATATATTTAAAATCACAATACAGAAGCAAACATAATATTATAAAAAAGTAAGTAGTATTCAAAACTTCGACTAGTTTTCCAGTTACCATTGAAAAAATATCATGACAACATGAGCATCCTGGAGGAATTTTTTAGCTTTTTGTCCATCTCCCATCACCTCATGTCCCCAAAGAGGTTGAAAAAGGGAAGGAACATTACAGTCCAAAAGCAAGAGCTTACATGCAGAGGCAACAACACGTGGTTGTCTGTATCCATGGCTAGACCAGCTTTTAAAAAAATTGCTTAGTAAACCAATCTTCTCACTGACATGAAGTGCATGAGGTGCAGAGCCTCAAGCAGAGTCTTTGCAGTATGGTTTTCCTTGTAATTATGGCACTCTAACAACAACAAGTGACAGCTGGGGACATTCTTTGTGAAGAAACCCTGACCTGAGAGATAGTAGTGGCAAGATTCCCACTGCATTCAGTAGGACTTGGTTCTGTCCTTGAAGGTTTCTTATGTTTTTCATTTATGACAAATTTCTAAGCTTTAACTTAGTCCTAGATTCCAGGTACACTTTTACTGCCTCATTTTATTTATAGACACTGGCTTTCTATTAATTTAATACTTTTTTATCACCCCTGCTGTTAGTGTTTTTGGCATACCAACTGACTGCAGCCTTCTGGACTGTGCTAATCTGACAAGACTGAGACACAGACCTAGCTAAAATTGTCTAGTACAGCCAACACTCTGCTTAAAATAATTTCACTTTTTTAGTCTATTTTCACTGGCTAGGACAGGATTTAATCTTTCAATCACAAGGTTGTGCCTTAATTTTTATTTTAAGATGTGTTAGAAAGTTTTAAAATATCCATTTTACTATATATATTTTCTGAGGTGGGCTAGATAACTTCAAACCAATACAAAACTATGAGGCATAAGTTTTCATTAAGCAAGAGTGTTGCATAAACTGTCTTTCTGAGAGAGGTTTCTAATACTGAAGAGGTCTAATACAGTCAGGCCAAGGTATGGATATACTTAAATGATATCCACTTAAGTGTAGTCATCCTGCTTCTGCATTGTGAAGAAAGTAAAAAAAAGATCCCCACACCCCTGTTGCTCTTAATACTGTTTTGTCTACCTTCCTTTGGCAGACAGCTAAGGAAGCTTCCTTAGGCAGGCAGTTAGAAAAGAGAACAACGGTAAAAAGAACACAGTAAAATCTCAAATTTGTTTAGTTCCTGAGCTTAGAAGAAGACGTTTGCAGGGATTCCTCCACTGCCGCGTAGTCAATTTTAGCTAGAAGGACAGAAATATCAGAAGATATAGATTGTACTATGAATTATATCACTCAAGGCACTGTAGTTGCTTTACATACAGGCCCAGAATCATTCCTTCTCTCACATTGTCCAGAAACATCTGTATTTGTTTTTCCTCTTTGGTAACTAAGTAGTAGCAGTTCTGAGTGTTGTTGTAGAATTTGCCATTGAATTTTGATTATTAAAGGTTTTTCTCACACTTCCTGAAAAGCCTTCTGAGCCAAATTCCAGCTGGTCCAGGGTAGAGCTTATGGGAACTAGCAGCACCTGTGTCTGAGACCGCAGATTGAAGTGACATGCTGTAAATGTACTAACCAATAAGAGTGGGACCACATAAATGAAAAGCTTCTGCACTGTCCCATGTAACATATGTTTAAAATGCCACTTATTTCTTATGAGTGGCAGATTACAAGGGCAGTGGGAGTATTTTGCATTCCCAGAAGGAAACCAAGACGTAACTTACAGGAACTAAAATAACACAACCTGAGAGCAGCTGAGGTGCTGCAGCAGCTCAGAAGTGCCCCAGGCCCACAAGGTGGGGACCAGACCACCGGCTGCTTCTCCATGGCTTATGTCTCCCTGAGATGTCCCCACAGGCACAGGAGAAGAGGTCCCATCTCCACTCATGCCACACACAGTGGCACCTTGAAACCAATGATACGGCATTTCAGCTGTACTTTGGACTGCCTGAATCCCAAGGGTTGGAAAGCTGGGCAGCTGGCCACTCTCCACCTCTCCTCAGTGCACCGATGAAATATAACTGAGATTCGGATCCTTTTGTCATGGATTTTGGAGTAAGGAATAATCTTGGACACAAGAATAATACAGTGCTTTGGCCTTGTGATCTGAGACACCACTGCGAGAATAAATCAAAAGAAATGTAACTTAAGAGAAGCCAGTAGCAAGAAAGCAACTTGACTTGGTTGAGGAACAGAGCTGATAACAGGAACTTTTGGGTTCTGGTCTCAGTTCTGCACTTGACTCAGTAAGTCAGAAATCTCAAATTAATCATACTCCATTTTTGATCTCTAGTTATAGACAAGTTTTGTTATTCTGAGCCCTACCTACTTAAATCCACTCTAATTAACCCTCTTCTGAAAGAGTTGTCCTTAACCAATTCAAATTTCAATTCCTCCTCTAAGATAGCACAGTAATGTCAACAAACTCTGTCAGAGTAAGAACATGGAAGGCTTAATTGTTTGTAAACTCCTTGGATCTCAGAAGGGTACTTAAAAATTGGGTGTGAATTCTCAGTTGGAAGTTGCAAAGTAATTTTCTCCAGATATACAGAATCCTCTAGAAGTAATCCATGACTGATGCCATGAGACATTAGTGGTATCTACATACAAAATATGCAGGCAAACAGGTCTACAACATTTGATGGAGGTTTTCTAAGGTTATATTAACTTACAAGTATATGGTCATTAGCCAAATCATACTTTTCTAACATCTGACAAGCACTGCTGCTAGCATAACACTATAACCAGAAGCTGTTAATCACTCCAAGGCTAACAGTTAGAAACAATAGCAGTTATCAAAACAAACCTTTAATCTAATAGTTCTAATGTTCAAGAAAAAAAGCACATGTAGCATATATTCGTTTCAAGTATATCTTTTTTCTTCCCCCTATAAATCTTTGACATTAATAAAGAGCATAGGCAAAAGGTTCTCCTGCTAGAGGAGGTAAGAATTTTCTTGATGCATTAGAATTGTGTGAAGCTGCTTGTCATTTTCCCCAGCTTTTTAAAATAAAAATTATCTTGCACTGTTATTTTTTCTATGAGAAAAACATGTATTGAATTTGTTTAGTGTTTTTGGAGAAGGGGAAGTGCAGGGGGACAACACTGGATTTTACCCTGCTGGATTTTTCCTTTTATTTTTGTAGTTGAAAAGGGAAAGCTGAAAGAGAACCAAAGACTAGTTTTAAAGCATATCTGCATAAAGATGTGGACTACCAATCTTTTTTGAAGTGGTTACAATGAAAATAACTTAATGATTTCCAACAATTGTCATCTATATTTGTTTCCTATATTGGCAAGCTCTAGCAATATCGCTGACAGCTGGGTTGCAGCTCAGCCAGTGGAGTAGTAATAATGTAAAATACTTTCAGGAAGTCCTTAAGAATAGCTACTAGTTTCCATTTTAATTAGCAAGAAAGGACTTACTTCATGGAGCTATAAAGCTATTCCAATAAATAAATAAATAAATAAATAAATAGAAGTCTATAGCTATTCAAAGCAAATGAAAAGCTATTGCGACCATTTACATGCTTCAAGAATCTAAAGCACTATATATAACTAATGTTAAGTATAGCCCTAGTAATATTTATTGTCTAAAAATGTAATACTAACTTTTTTTTCTCCCTCAGCTCCATTAACTACCTTTCATTTTTTCGGATACTGCTTGTTAAAAGAAGACATCACCAGTAATGAATATTTAAATCCTTTAGTTAAGGAAATAAAATGGATAGCATTGATTTATGCTGGGCAAACTTCTTTATGGTAATCTAATATTATGGATACTCTGGGCCTTAGTTTCAAAAGCACATCCAAAGATCTATTTAATTTAATACCTCTGAAAGTCTGACATTCCCAGACTGATACATTCATACTCATGTTCGCTAGAAAGCTAAAATCCAGTTGTTAGAATAAAGAATTTGTCTTAACAGAAAGTCCATCCCAAATAAAGCTTTTTTTTTTTTGGTAAAAATCTACAGGAATAGGTTTTAAAGTAAAGTTTTAGAGTTTCACATTTCCCTATTTAGACTGATGAAATAAGTAGATCTCAAACCTAGCCAATAGTCAACACTTAGAAGTGACAGGTAGTTTAGGAGCCTGACTTTGACCTTCTTCAATGGAGACACTGCTAAGAAAGTGGCTTTAAGAGTAACGGATGTGTCAAATCATTATTCCACTTTGAAAGTCTTGGGCTAGCCCATAAGCAATGGGGTTTTTTGTGCAATAGTAGCTGTGCACTGGGCATATCCCCAAAAAGGTTTCTTCAGTTTCCTGGGCAGTCAGGGACTCACCATTTCACCACCGCTGGGACGCACCTTCAGCAACTTCTATCCATGATTAAAGCTGACATATCTTACATGGGTCATTCACCTTTTACGCAAAATGAACAGTGTGCAGAAGTGGCTGAGAGGGTTACAGGAAGGAAGCAGTTAAATGATAAAAATGTGAAATGTTATGCAGCAAGCTGTGTACAATTAACGAGAATTCAAATATACACCTTGTTCCAATCCAAGCCATTTATCAGATAAAAATAGTCTGCTAGAAGAATGTCATGATTAATGAGGTGAGACTCCAGCTAATTACTGTTTCCTCCAGAAGTAATTAGGTTGGCATTGCTAATCAAGATGAATGAACACTCTGACCCGCTTTTTTAAATGTAAAACTATGAGCTGCAACAGCAATAACATCATTTAGTTCAGGCAATGTAGTCTTTATTAGGCTTGTAGTTTGATTAAATTCTTTTGTTACACCAGGCTTTCCACACATGAGCAGATGAATGCTGTGATGTTCAAAGAGTTTGTCACCCTTAATTAAAGGCTGAAAAGACTTGTTCAATTCACAGGGCAATACACAGGACAGCTCTAAATTGATAGCTTTTAAGTGGGGGATAACGGAGGGAGTCATAGGCTTTGCCCATCTGCATGAAGATCCCTCCTCCTTCCACGTTTTTCTGTCATAGTAGCTGAAAAATTAATATCAGATATTCTGTATTGATTCCATTAGGCAACACTCGCTTCATCAGAGCAACTTTTCCACACACAGCTTCACTTGTATAAAGTGAATCCATTATGAATTAAAAGAAAGCAAGCCATAAGAAGTATGTTCAAAATAACCTAATTTATCATGCTGTTTCTGACTGCGACCCTTTTCCACAACTAATGAGTTCTAAAATAGCCTTCTCCCCCATTATTTCAGCAGTTTGCATCATGACAATATGTTACTTCATACTTATTTGAAGGAAAGCCAGAAGCATCTCTATGATAAGTATCTAGTATATAGTTGTTGCCTTTTCCCACCACTTCTCGTTATGCAAAGCTCATCTTTATTTCTAGGATTTTAACAAAACTTTAGATCCAAATCATCACCTGAGCAGCTTAATTCAAAACAGAATTTGCCCAGATGACAAAGCAAAACTCGGCCCATCATCTTGTTGATTAATTTGCTATTGGGTTAAGGGAAGTAACACAGCCAGAAGATGGGACCACATGGTCAGGAGCAGGGACAGGGAAGGGATGGGGCAGCCAGATATTGGGAAGTAGAGGAGAAAGGGAGCACTTTGACCTGGCCCTTCTGTTGGCAGGGAACTCAAATGCAAGATCCAACTACTCCACTGAAAGCTCAAGTCAGCTTCTATGACATACAACTACACAAAGCAAGACTCACCCAACTGTGGAAGTTAAGCAGACTGGATTTAACAATTGGCCAGGAAGCTACCTTTATACCTCAGACGGAAAACAAAAAGAAAAAGTAAAAATTTGTACCTAAGTACAAGACTCACATGAGGCAAAAGTCACTAGTTACCTCCTCTGATGATGGCACGTAAAATAAACATAATACCCCAGACCCAATAGGCAGATGATTTTTTCTTCTTCTCACATCTCTCTCACCACATTTCCTCTGTATCTCTGCAGTTCCCACAAGCCCTATTCACATTATGATTCCAGGACACTAAAACTAAAGAGACATTCCCTGTCTCAGAAAGCTCACAGTCTCATAAATCACGCCAGCCCACTGCATCCTGCTGGCACAAGGTTAGATGTCTTTTTCTTCTTCAATTTTCTAATACTTAATGATTTAACAAAAAAATCCATACCTAGAGGGTGGGAATAATATCTCTTTCCTTCCTCTGCCATCTGGTTGATATTTCCGCTCACTAGATTGCAAAATCCTATTTTTAACCTCTTCTGTTTAATGATATTCCTACGCTGCTCACTGATTGACATGTTTGTGCCTCCTGCTGCTTCTTCCTTCCCATCCTAGGCAAGCAAGCCGATAAAGCAGCATCGCCAAGGCCTGACACTGGGCCTAGGCCAGCAGCCCTCATGGTTCTTCACCCCCAGGGAAGCAGAGCAACAGCCAAACACCCACGCTGGCAAAAGAGCACTCCGAACAGTCATGCAGAGCTTTATAGCTTGTTCTCCTCGGGGAAGTGAGGCACAAGCTTTCTGAGGAGGTGCTACAGGTGGAAGAGCTGAATTTGGCAGTCGATGCTTATGAGTGGACATCCCAAGCTACCCCCGAGCTCCTGGCCTCACAGGTGGTGTCCATTTGGGCACCCAACACCACATGGACATGGGGAGCTCTTTATCCTCCTGCCGCTTGGGGTCCCACAGCTGCTCTCTGAGCAGCAGTCTGAAGATAGTCATGTATTTTGGCAACCGTTTCAGGACTGCCACTATACCGAGTACATGCACCGTCAGATAGCACAGCTGGGCAAACACTAGCAACCACAAACCCTGTGAGTGCAGAGATACAGCCAAGGGGTTTTTATATTTCTAGATTATATCCCAAGAAAGGTTTATTGCATGGTCCCTTTCAGAGGCCCAGCAGTGCTCTCTGGCAGCTGCCATGCACCATCTGGCAGACCAAGAGCTGCAACTCCTGCTTCAAGAAGACTTCAGCCACAGTCAAGTTAAGGAAGCTGAAGTCAGATAAATCCTTCCTAGGCCAAGAAACCTAGGAGAGGTAGTAATTTTTGCCTCCATAGTCCTTACATAGTCCAGATCATTTGGGAAGTGATAGTATGTGGCATCTATTTCAGGGCTGGAGCTAAAAGAGTCAACCCGACCAGGGAAGGGGTCTCAAAAGCAGTGGCCCCAAAACGGAGAAGGGCTGTGGAGCTCCCCTGTGCACTTCAGCCTAGGCATGTCTAGCTCAGGACACCAAGAGTTCACCCACAGACGTGGGTTTGTCATACCAGTTTTTAATTTATACATGAACCTGTTTATTCTCTTTTCTGGAAAGCGGAGGTTGTCCCAAAGTCAAGGCTTCCTCGTGTTGAAGCCAACAAGATAACACTGTCATCCAAAACCTTTGACTCACTTCTGTTTTGTGCACTGAATCAGCTTGCTGGTTACAGACGCAGATTCCTGCAATAATAAATTCACTAGGAAACAAGTAAAGGAGACATATCCGTAGTCCCTAAATGGTCTAGTTCCCTTCCCTGCCAATACCTTTTCAGGACTGTATTGCAGCCACACACAAATTTACCCGCCACTTTGTTGAATGGTATTAACTGCATGGCAAAAAAACTCTTCCGATCTTCAAGGTAAATCTGCCCCTGCTGCCATTTAAGTGTACAATCAAGAAAAAACACGGTGTAAAAAATTATTAAGAAAATTGAAAACAAGCAAAACTCAACCATTTCCTATGAATGCATGCCTAGTTTTTCAGAAATGTACCCGCGCCCACAAATGCAGAGATCCAATTTCCACCTAACCAAAAGAGGTGTGAAAGTACAGACTTCACGTACATTGCTGTGATGTGAGCTGCCTTGACTAAACATGCTAAGTATTTCTTTATTAATGCAGTTAGTTCACACATCCCTGGCTTGTCAATGGCTTCCTTAACTGTGTAGCTCTTTAAAGCAAAATAAGGCATTTCTAAGCTGCTACGTGCTCCTAGAGCAACTATAATGATTTGTTTATGAACGGTTCATTTGACCCACCCCAGCTGTAGATGCCTATTCAACTCTTATAAACACATACTCTTAAATACTGTTGTGAGGACCTAAGTTAACTGTGCCAGATGAACACAGGATAGCCTGTGAAAGCCAGAGATTAGTAAAATTTCTCTCTAAAATTTTACCACTTTCTCTAGTCACAGCTGGGCCACAAAAAAATAGATCCCTTGCTTTCTCTCTGTGTGGTTATTGGCTGAGGATGCCCCAAGACTGTCCAAGGTGTTCTCCTCCAAAGAGCTCCAGCTCAGTTTGAGCATGTTCATTCCCACCTTTCAGTCTGCTGCAACTGGCAGCATAGGCATTGCATCAGTGCTGTTCCTTGTGCTCCTTCAGATGCATTGCTTCAGCTGCCCCAAGGAATGGTGTAGTACATTGGGATTGCTGGATTTCTGACTTTTAACTACTACTCTACTACTTTGGGTCTCCAACCATTCTTACTATGAACTGTCATGTCTACCCAAAGGTTTGCCAAGCAATAGACCTGTTTAGACAAAGGGTGTTGCAAGAGAACTCATTTTGCTTAGGATATATGAGCTCTGATTGCCTTTTTTTTTTTAAAAAGAAAAGGGAAAAAAGTAATTTTTATATTAATAGAACTACAAACGTCTCCGCTGCCAAGGGCTGACCTCTACCCTAGCAGCGTAAGCAAAATTATTCTTAGTATCCCTGTTCTTTGCTGATAATAGGACCCAAGGGTAGCTTAAGAAATACTGAGAGAATTAAAATATTGGATGGGCAATGAAAAACGCAAGTGAAAAAATGCAAGTGAAGTAAGAAGCAATAATGACCATGAGGTCACTGATGGTGTCCAGACCTCACTGAGGTGGCAGGGCACTCGCTGTCATGCGCACTGTGGCTATGACCCCACTGTGGAGCACGGAGGGTGGAGTCCAGCTCTCATCAGTGAGGTCACCTCCTTTCTAATCCTATACATCTCATATTTTTGGAGCGCAGGGCCTGCGGTTTGAGTGGGAAGTGAGCTCAGCCCCACCAGCCAAAGGGTGAGTGTTGTCAGGAATTTCCAAATCGCCCAGCGGCCCAACCCGCCCCCCAGCTGAGATTATTTACAAGTCCCGTGGCTCATAGAGAGGTCCAGGTTTGTCAAGATCCACCCACTTTATGCATCACAACTTGGCAGGGCCAGGGGCCTGAACCATGAAGCCCAGTGCACAGACTGGGAGCTCTGGAGTGGTGTGACATGATGGTGTTACCTTAGTCCTGGTCTACCTAAAGCACAGGAAAGGTAGAGCCAACACACCCCTCAGACTGGAAATGTATGAGTTTGAACAAGAGAAATGCTTGAACAAGAGAAATACTTGCATCATGTCTCAGGAGGTCCCCAGTTCACTGTCCTACTAGACAAAATAGCAGGTACGGTGCATATAACATACTGGTAGAGAGTTGCGCAGAGGAATCTTATGAAGTTCAACAAGGACAAGTGCAGGGTCCTGCACCTGGGCAGGAATAACCCCAGGCACCATGGCAGATCAGGGCTTGACCTGCTGGAAAGCAGCTCCGCGGAGAGGGATTTGGGAGTCCTGGTTGACAACAGATTAACTCTGAGGCAGGAATGTGCCCTCGTGGCCAAGAAGGCCAACGGGATCCTGGCTGCATGAGGAGGAGCGCTGCCAGCAGGTCGAGGGAGGGGATCCTGCCCCTCTGCTCAGCGGCTCAGCTCTGGTGAGGCCGCAGCTGGAGTATTGGGTGCAGTTCTGGGCTCCCCAGTACAAGAGGGACATTGAGCTTGTAGAGAGGGTCCAGCGTGGAGTCACAAAGATAATTAAGGGATTGGAGCATCTATCGTGTGATGAAAGACTAAGCGACATGGGTCTGTTTAGTCTGGAGAAGGCTAAGAGGACGTTTGATCAACATGTTCAAGTACCTGAGGGGTGATTGTAGGGAGGATGGGGACAGTCTCTTCTCCGTGGTGGCCAGTGACAGGACGAGAGGTAACGGGTGTAAGTTGAAACATAGAAAGTTTAATCTCCATATGAGGAAGAACTTCTTTCCTGTGAGGGTGACAGAGCCCTGGCACAGGCTGCCCTGAGAGGCTGTGGAGTTTCCTTCTCTGGAGATCTTCCAAACCCGCCTGAATGCCACCCTGTGCCACGTGCTCCTGGTGTCCCTGCTGGAGCAGGGCAGGTTCTAGAGGTCCCTTCCAACCTCAACCACTCTGTGATCCTGTGATTCTGTGTTGTGTACATGCGCTGAGTCTGCTTCAGACAGCGCAGCTCAGCAGGAGCTGGTCCTCCAACCTGCTCTGCACCAGCAGTTAGAGAAGCCCATTCCCCTCCATCCTTCAGGCAGACTTTTTAATATGGGCACCCACATTTTGGTACAAATTTGAGTACAAAGGTGAGCAGAAGAAATGCTCTTCCTCTTTCCATGTCCTCCCCGTTTTACAGGCATGTGGTGGAGCTTGTTAGGCTTTCTTTAAAAGCACAACCTGGATTTCCACAATTCTGCTTTTGCAGTTTTCAAAGCCCCCTTTGTGGTGCCAATGCAGCAATGGGTGAGGGAGCGTGGGTGCATGACCATGCGTGTCTGCTGTGTGTTTCCTTTAGGTATTCTTTTATAACAAATCCAATTCAGGTTTTGCAATTCTTGATGTAGATTTTTTTTACTGAAAGAATAAAATTAAAAAGTCACTGATGATTTGTTCTTTCACTATATTTCAGTGCCAATGCATCATTTAGCACTGCAGCAGCCATCAATACCCACTCAGCCACTATCGTGCAGCTTTTCCCTGTCATTCACTGTGTCATTTAGAAAGTGATAAAAATTCTGTCTTTGAGCAGTATATTTGCTTTTGTGGTCCCCTACTTCTATCAGCCTTTTAAAGCACTGAGCAAAATTAGCAACAAATTACTTTATGAATACCAAGCCCTTTTGTGAGAATATTCTGAGAGTTTGCAGTACTGTTGGGTTTCAATAAAATTTAAGGAAAAAAAAGCTTCTCTGTGTGACTGCTTGCTTAGACAGCAAGGTAATTATATATAATAAGGAGATCTGTTTAACAATCACTCCTAGTCATGGCAATGTCGCACCGTTATTGTGCTTAACATGAAGAAAGACTGTTAAATTGTTTCTAGAATGTGGGAAACCAGCAATCGCTGGGACATGTCATAAGCTGAATGTTTGGAGGAGAATTCTTCACATTACAAGTCGCAGTAAATTAATTGTTCCCACTTTCACGTTCTTTCAGGGAGCCTGGTTTTGCACATAGTTGGAAATACATATTCCGTATCTTGTACCCTGTACCTTCAATGTGGGTACAATGAGAAGTACCATTAAAGTTAAGATTCTCTTGATCAAAACCCACACATTTCTGTGGGTGCTGATTTTTTTTTTCTTAAAAAGCTAAAAAAAGAAAGGCATAGCATGAAATCATCATTTTTCTCTGTTTGTAGCAGCAGACATTATACTGGAAGAGACTTTGCCATCACTGAATCCAAACACAGGGCTCCGATGCCTTCCTTTAAGCAATCTGTCATGTCATAAGATAAAAAGATTTTTGACTACTACAATGATAAATACTATATATTTGAAAAGATTTGAGAACAGATGTGGACAGTTCAGACATAATCTTTCCCATATGGGCACAATAGGTATAATGATTTTTGCTCCCAGTTGCTGTTCCTTTAGGAGTAGAGTGGTCAGCTGAGCAGAGTGGCTTGTGGAATATTTTACCCTGGCAAGTCGAAAAAGGAATTTTACAAATAGTACAGTCTTCCCTTGTGTCGATTAAGTCTTTTCTTGAGGGTTAGAAGAAAGCAACTTTATTCTGGAATTCATGCACACTGTAGCGTGGCATTTTGAACTCAGCAAAGCAGCTGGAAAATAAAATGTCAAAGTTCAGTTCTGTTCCAGATCGAGTTTTGAATCTTGGCTAAGCTTAACTAGGCAAGCAAGGAACGTAAGTCGGCTTTCTGAAACATGCCACGAAGGGCTCAGGCCTAGGAAAATACAACGTAGAAACAATCATGCCTTTCCAAAGGAGGAAAAGCCTAGCAACCTGTATAGGATCTCCTCTTCCTAGCAGGAGGAGTGGGGAAACGCAAGAAGTCTGAGGTACTGAGAAACTGGAATAAGAGACATTTGAGAATCAGGGTGGCTCATTTCAAAAGTAAGCATAGAGTGGAAACTTCTTGCAGGGCAGCCAGTGGTAGCCAGCTCGAGCTCCCACAGCGCTCAGGCGCAGCTCCCACGCTGGGACTGCGTCGCAAGCCAGAAACAGAAGTATTTGGCATAGCCGGTTTCTCGGAAATCCAAAGGCCCATCAGTGGGAGAAAGTTATTGGGTGAGTAGGTGATAAGGTAGCCAGGAAAAGCAAACAAACACCAAGAAAAGCAAAGAACTTGGGCATGGAGTCAGTAATTACCACTCAGGAAAGATGATGGAGTCATTGTGGATAATGCCATGGGAAGGTCAAGTCTGTGCTCCACAGTCAACAGAAAGGCAGACAGGACACTGGGAATTACTAGGGAAGCTTGTTCTGTTGTGTGTCAAACACAACAGAAAGCCTAAGTGCACTGTATGCTCTGGGTTGCTTGAAGTTCTTGTCATTCGTTTCAAAAACGAAAGAAACAATAGGGCAATACAGATGATAAGAGCAGCGGGTCAGAGTAGCTGCAAAAGAGGGAATGTTGGATCTTCAAAATAGTGGTAGATTTTGAGAAGAGCAACATATTTGTACCTGCCTCTCAGCCCCTCAGACCTATGAGAGGTCTCAATGAACAGAGAAAGCACTTGTCTGTATGGCACATAATTCAGATCAAGTATAGCTGCTCTGGATGCCAAAAGTATAAGCTGGTTTGAAACGTAATTTGACAAATTCCTGCAGGAAAATCTATAAACGACCGTTGAACACAAAGCCTCCTCATGCCTCCAGCTCAGGAAGTCCTTGAACAGGAGAGAAGGGGTAGTTTTCCCTATATATTAGGCCTCTTCTTACACTCCATCTTTACACTTTCACAGTAGGCAGAAAGTGTCCTTTGGTCTGACACAACATTGCTATCCTAATATTCCTGAAATAGTTTGAAGTGGCTCCTCAGATGACCATCTGTCAGACTGTCCTAAGCCCATAGTATGCCTCGCTCTATCTGACACCCGCTACCTGCTACCATACCTCCTACCTGCACTCACTCCTGGGACTACCTCTCCCCGTACAAAGCTTTTGGTAAATCCTAACTTCATGAGGAAAGTTCCTAACACCATTGCAGGGAGTAGAAAACAACAAAGAAATCAACATTCTTATTGAAAATTCTGATTCTAGGCCTGAATTAACACATGGGGAAACACGGGAAAAAACAAGTCTATCAAGCCCATGAAAGCACTTGCACGGAGTTCAAGAANATCTGACACACATATCTTAGGAAAATCTTGATACCTCCTACCTGCACTCACTCCCGGGACTACCTCTCCCCGTACAAAGCTTTTGGTAAATCCTAACTTCATGAGGAAAGTTGCTAACACCATTGCAGGGAGTAGAAAACAACAAAGAAATCAACATTCTTATTGAAAATTCTGATTCTGGGCCTGAATTAACACATGGGGAAACACGGGAAAAAACAAGTCTATCAAGCCCATAAAAGCACTTGCACGGAGTTCAAGAACAGAGGCTACTGGGAACGTGTCTGTCAGGAGAGAGGAACTGAGGAGACCCATCAAACAAGGCTGGGTGAGTTTGCACTTCTCAGTATTTGAGTCCCAATCAGAACAGAGCTGACAGACATGTAGAATGCAAGTACCTGAGAAAAATCCAATATCTTTATGTCTTCAAAGGAAAAACCTGATTGTTCTGACATTCTCTAAATTGGCTTTTTGTTTTAGTGTATTAGACTGACCCGTAATGCTTCGTTCAGTGTATTCAATATTTGCCTTTTGCGGCACACTGGCTTTATGAGAGTCATTCACAAGCACAGTTGCTTTATCATCCTCATGGGATCCGCATTCCTCATCTGGCTTGGTCACAGGGAGTTATCCAATATATATTGTAGGAGATGCCATCCTCCAGGGAGTCCTCCCCATAGAATAGAAGAGAGTCTAAGGATCTTCAGTAAAGCAGTGTGCTGATAGAGGAATGTAGTTCAATTTTTTATTGTGTGATGAAAAACTATACGGTCTTTGCAAGTCTAACAAAGTACTATCTATGGACTATTTTCACTTGGATTGAATCGTCGAAAACCATATTTTGATACTCCTTAACCTCTCCTGCGATATTAATATACTCCTAAAAATAATATTGCATTTTCCATCAGAAAATTCCTAATAAAATTTAATAATCAGATTTGGCAATTTGTTTTTAATTAGTCTGAAAAAATAGGTATTTGCTATAGGAGAAAACAGTACAGGTTTGTAAAAGATCATTTAAAAGATGCCCTTTGGCTCCAATTTGAAGCAATCTAGCACAGAGACCATTAAAAGCATCATAACTGAACAGGAGGGACAAGACATTTGGTGTGTGTGTCATGAACTGTCTTACTATCAGGATCCTGAGACTGGACAAAAAGCTGCTGAGAGGGTCCCAGAGGAGTGAACAACGATGCCGTGTAACTCCAGGAACGTCAGCATGGAGAAGAGGAAAAACATTGTTCCCCAGAGAACAGTCATCCATGGCAAAAGCAATCTTGTCTTTAATCTTAAAAAAAAAGAACAGAGTTTTTTTTTTTAACAATTAGAGGTTTTTAANCGGTAAAAGCAATCTTGTCTTTAGTCTTAAAAAAAAGAACAGAGTTTTTTTTTAACAATTAGAGGTTTTTAATAACAATATTTAACAGTTTATAATTACCTTTGGATTCAGAGCTGGTGTGAAAAATATTGGTCCAAGTGATGGAAGCTTGAGACAAAGAGAGTAATAGATGAAAACTGGTTTCAACTTCACCTCTGTTTAATATTAATTTTATATTACTGTTCCACATTTTTTTTGCTTTATTAAGACAGGTTCGACATCCTTAAAAGCAGCAGAAGAACAATTTCTAAAAATGCAACTGATAGATAATGATGATCTTCACAGGCTGACTCTTGAGCCTCCTGACAGCCATGAAATGAGTGATGTTATAACTACCCATGGTGCCCTAACTATAGAACTGGGTCCTCTTTAGATATTTTTCCTGAGTAAAAGAAGAAAACGGTATCTATGTGTTCACATTATGGCGAGGACAAAGCACAGATTAGGCAATGCATTCGCATCCCAGACATGGGATGTTTCCAGACCTTAAAGTTCTCTGACTCCTTGTACTTCCTTTTTTTTTTTAATGTATATTTCTTCAGTGCAGATTGTTACTCATGTGGTTTGTTTGGTTTAGTTTGGATTTTTTTCCACTCTTTTTCTTTCTTTACTTTTTCATTTGTGTGCTAGATATTGCTTAGAGTAGATAACTCAAGGGGGAAGTATTCGGAAGTGTTTTTTTATCTGACTCCATAAAATGTAACTTGAAAAGAAGAACAGGGAGTGCTCTGTTTTTGCCAGAGTGCTGTAAAGCAAAGCATCTTCCTTATGCATCACTGGCATTAAACGTTCTTCAGGCAAAATGAGGTCCTCTGAAAAAATTGCTTTATTAAGTTTGCATGTGAAAAATAAAGTTTCCAATGCAAAGGAATGTCCAGATCAGTCACAGTCACTATTTCTTTGCAGCATTAATGAGAAAAAAAGGCTACAATATTTTTTTTTTTTGGGCACTCAGAATGTGACTCAGAATGAGAGAGAGAAGATCCACTGATTAGAAGAGATGCTTTTTGTTTAATGAAGTAGTTACTTAATGAAGGAAAATGGCACATCAAGTGTCTAAGCCTGCAAGGAGTTTAGGATCACTATAGGAGTTTGTATGTTGAAGGTATCCTGGGTCAAGACAACTACTCCTCAAGACGGCTTATCTCAGTTCTACAGGTGGAGAAAGGGTCTTCAAGTTCGAGAAAAACTAGTCACTGCCAGGAACATCACAACTATAGTGAGGACAGTATACTGGTGGGTATAACAGCTTTCTGCTACATGGGGACTGCTGTGGCACATATATGGTAAAAGACTTTTTTTTGCCATTAAAAATTCTGGCAGGAAAGGCAATTTTGTTTCAACATTTTTTTCGCAAATTTTCTTGTCCAAAATCTCAACCATAAGAGTTTGGACACACAAAAATTAAAACTTTCCAGCTGAAAATAACACTTGTGTTTTTTAGCCAAATATCCCACCAGCTTAGATAATTGATGGTTATTATTAAAAAGTTTTGAAATTTAGCTTTTGGGGAGAAGAAATGGCTTAATGAAAACATCTTCCTCAGCAAATACATTTTTGTGAGGAAAACCAAAACAGCATCACATGCAAGTCTTTGTACCCGATGCAGAATTGAAAGCAGACATTTCCCATAGGAACATCCATGTCATCACATTTTCTGTTTTGACCAAGTGTGTTTTTTCTACACAAAAGTAGGAGTGGGGAGGATGTTTTATGAGTGTATTTCTGGTCATTTTACTGTTACTACACTGATGCATGGGCAGGTATCAAACCAGGCTGCATGAGCACACCAGGAGGGGAGACAAAGAGGAAAGGTGAGGGGAAAGGAGAGGCTAAAATGAACACCCTACATTTGAGCCAAAATCTGCATGAAAACACAGGATATGTCTGAAGGCCTATTTATACATTGGCTGAGAAGACCCACTGCATTGCTTGGGTTAGGATACCAGTCTTGGGATCGGGATTCTGCCCCGATTCTCACCCATGTCCACACCGGACCTGGAAGGACAAGTACAGGAGAGCTGGCCTAAAATATGCCAACACCCCATGATTTTCTCTGCAGCTTGTGGTAGAAGATCCGCGATGTGAACGTTTCTATCAGTTTCATCCAGAAGAGCTTCATTCCGGCATGCACACCATGGAGATGTACTGTAGAAAAGGTGACAGACCCGAGTGTAACACGCAACTTCTTCAGGGCATCTGGGGCCACCTAAGCAACATCCCCGGGGCCTGAGGGCTACATCTTGCCTTACAGTAATGCACCTGACTGCTGGGTCAGCACAGATCTCCCCTGCTTCCATGATAAGGAATTAATTAGCTGCAAAGGAAAACATTGGCCCATGTTTTTTTGTGTTTTTTTTGTGTGTTTTTTTTTGGGGGGGGGGTTGTTTGTTTGTTTGTTTTTTGATTCATATGTGGAATTTTTTCTTAACAATTGATTTTCTTTTCCTTGTTGCCTTCATCTGAGGACAGCAATACGCTTAGCCCCGATCCCCTTCGTTGCACCAGCCCCTTCCCACGTGTAGGCTCCCATGGCCAGTTCAGGGAAACACTGCAGCTGAAAGGAAACTGCTCAAAAGCAATGATACCAGCCTTAGAATTAAAACACTCCTTCTTCTCAACAGAGCAGGGTTTATATGGATCAAGAACACCAACTCATCTTGCACAAAATTCTGGGATAGGGAGTTGAGATGGTTTCCAAATCAGAGCAAATGTTGTATGTTCAGAATCATTCATGGATTAAACGATGGTCCCCAAGCTGCTTTGGAACTCATTTCATTTGGATAAAGTCTCCTCATTTCATCTGTGCTTTCCTTTCATGTTAAATATGATGTGTTAGCTGGTATATTAAATATGAAGCATGCTAAAGGTATTTTAATATAGAAAGAAGATGAAATAAAAACATGATAAAGTCAAAACAATTTTTATCTTATATCAAAACAAAATGTTTTAATATTATTAAAATAAATCAAGAAAGCAAAAATGAAATGTTTTGACTTTTTCTTGTTAAAAATATTTGTCAGAACTGACACATTCTCGCAAAACATTTGGATTTTGACAAACAGAATTCTTTTTACAGAAGAATTGTTTCAGTGAGCTCTAATTAAAAACTGGCTAACTCACAGATCTCAAAAAAAATAGTTGTCAGTGGTGAATTATGACTGTGTGTCAGATCTACAGCGGAAGGGATCGGTTCATGGCCCAGTGCTATTCAATACTGCCATCTGTGATCCTGAAGTGAATGTAAAAGCACTTTTTACAAATTTCAAGGTAATCAGGAGTTTGGCAGAATGTCCAGGGCCATCGTAGCATGGCCAGAATCACTGAGGGAAACCAGCGATTCGAAGTTAAGACCCTGCTGCCAAAATGGGAACCCTGCCTCGGCACGAAGGGATTCTGTAGTGGACTTACTTTTATATGCAATTTATAAATTGCATATTTATTTATTTATTTATTTTATTAATTATTTATTTTTTTTTTATAAACAATAAATGACTAACCACTAAGTGAATACTGGGGAGAAGCTGGTAGGATACCAAGAGGGAGCAACAGAAGAATACGGGGCGCAATGAACCTAAGCACAGAAAAGTGCTATGAGAAAAGTATTTATTAGCCAAGACTTAACAGTTTAGTTAGTTTTACCTGTTAAAAAGAAGACTGAAAGAGTCTTGGGAAAAATGGTTGAAAAAAGGGGCATTTTTTCTTTTCTTTTTTAAGCCGAGAGAGTTAGAACAAGGAATTGAAGGCAGCCAAACCCAGAGGGGAAAAGAGGCAATAATTTTTAACAGTGAGTCTGACTGCCCATAGGAACATGGGATCTGTCAAAGAGGGGAGCTCTCCTTTCCCCGTGCTCTTCAAGTCAAGGCTGGCTGCCCTCCTGAAGTCACAGGTCAGTCCTTTCAGTCTAGCAGTAGCAGAAAAAATGTGCATGGTGGGAATTATGGAAAAAGAAACAGTGAGCAGTCTAGTAATACCTACCACACTGAAGAGCTACTTTGTAGAAGAATCTGTGTGAATCTACTTTTTAGGCTTTTGCATATAGCAGCTAATCTGAAGATATCTTGGAAATTGTCAGTGATGCTTAAATTATGTCAAAAATCATAAATTTGTTATCAGTATCGTCAGTGCAGATGTTTGGACTGTCCTGGAAATCACATTGCAAAAATATTTCCGATTCCTAATTGTGGTACTAACAGTAAGAAAGCCGAGTTCTTAACCAGCAGAGGGAGGAAGGAGAGATGCCCGTTCCAGGCTAACTGCCCTGATGCTAAAGGAGATCATCAAGATGCAGCTTTGATACCTGCTCTCCTGCCTGATTCAAAAGAAGGGATTTCACCTGTGCATCTCCCATTGCCCTAGATTTCAGGAAATTTTGAGCAAACAGAGCACATTTGTAGAAAGTTTCAGTCTCCGTGAGCAACATTTTCTTGGAGGGGAAAAAAAAAAGATGTGTTTTTTTTTAAAAAAAAGATTGATCAATTTAACATCTGAGTTTAATTCCTGCTTTTGCAACAAAACTCATCGTGTGAAGCTTGGTTTGTAATATATATTTCTATGTTATTCCTCTTGTAAAATGCGAATATGACCTTCTTTTAATTTTGTTGCAAGGTCCTTGGGTGAAAGACTGTCTCTTTTTCTGTGTGTCTGTATATATATAATTATATATATGTGCATACACAAAGTAAAAAGCAAAATGGCTTGGGTGTCTAAGCTCATTTGTAACATAGATAATGTTTGTTCTTCTGCTGTTGTATTTAAAAATATAGTCAACAGTTAGAACAGAAACTGCTACTAAGAGATCTTATCTGCCATCCATGACTTGAAAATTATATATTAAAATACTAAATTATTTGAAGAAATGGAATTATTTTATGCCATGTGTTTCTTTGTAGAACAATATGACAGTAAGATAACATTTTGCAATTTCAGATCATTTCCCATGGCAAGGAAATTACATTTGCCAGCCAGCTGGTTTTTTGCTCCATTTAATGTACACATGACAGATACTGGTTGGGACTGATGTTTTTAGTAGAACGTTGTTCAGAACTAAGCCTAATAACTGATGCAATGTTAGAACCGCATACATCAGCTTCTGGTACTTTCATCTCACAAAACCTAAACACATTTTGCACTTTCAGAAGCCTTTGATTGTTTTACTTCCAGTGTGGAGACAGTAATGTATTTATTTAATTTAATGCTGTTATAATACAAATCATATTATAAACTAGATAATGCATAATAATGGACATAATATATTGTTATAGTTCAGCATATAAAATAATTCAATTCTGTATAAATAGGTCTAATATTTGATATATTTATAGGTATGTTATGTTATTTGCATGAATTCTGTTATACAAAAATGTAAACGGATTTGCTTTTCTAACTGTGATAGCAATAGCTTTTGATTCTGTCTATAACAGACACTGTTTGTGTCTCTGACCAAGAGGTATCCAAATCTAGAACCTAGACAATCTAAATAAACAAAAGATGGCAGGAAAAGACAATGGAGAAAACCAGAAGATTGTTCCCAACCAAGTTAGTTAATGGGTTAGAGGCACTGCAAGATATAATATTAAGTCACTTGCTCGGAGGGATATACATGTCTGCTAGTGAATCCAGTTAATATACATGTTTATCAGTTCACAGCACAAAGGAGGGCTTGAATCAGCAGCAATATCCCATTTGGTCCAGCAATATGAGGCACAACCCAGTAACAATAATATTACCAGTGGCAAAGTTTGAAATACTGCTTATTTTTGGCACTTGTGGTAATTCTCAAATTGCAATATCCTAACACAAGCCTGTACTTTTCAAGCGAGGTAGCCATAATTCAGGCTCCTGAGTGAATGACCGGATTTACAAAACTTGGCGCAAAAAAGTAATTGAAGTAGCCTCGGTCTCACCAATTCATTGAGGCAATCTATGTATTATTTCTTGTAATTCGAATTACTCAGGCATTTCCCTCACCATTCTTCTCTAGCCTCCCTTGTTGCGGACCAGGTTAAACAAAGTAAGGAGAAATATTTACAGCTCCGCCAGGACACATATGCACACAGCTCGATAGGCATTAACCAGCACGTTATTAAAATCACAGTCTCTGATTCACAGTCCATTAAGGCAGCTGAGCCGCTTTGCTCTCTTAGGCCTAGAAAATGGCCCAGATTGATCCTGCAATGCCATTCTGTGCCATAAGCGAGACCAACTAAACATTGATAAAAATCTTTGTATCCCAGATATTCTTGTTTTCAGGTGGACCTCAAAGTAACATTTTTGCATTGCTATATCTCCACCAGAATTCTCAGTAATCGACTAGGATAGGTAGAAGTTGGGTAGAAATCCTCAGATGCATGTCAGGACAACGTAAGTATCACTCTAGAGAAGGTCTACTATGAAATACTTTTTTTAAAGCATGTTTTTCCTTTCAACTTTTTGATCTAAAGCCTCTTAAGGAGCTGAAACGTAACTTCCCAATGAACGAACTTCCCTTCTAATGAATAAATACATTTGCAAAACGCAAAGCTCAGATCTTGCAAGACCTGTGGTTTAGGGACACCATGGAAGACCTATGGTTTTGGGACACGAACCTGAAAACTGATGGGTCTCCAAGTAGACATCCAAACATACAGGTATTCAAGAACCAGTATTGCATTTAAAGACAAACGCCAGAGAAACAATAAAATAAGTCAAACAAAAATGGCACCTTCATAAACAAGTCTTCATTTTTTCCCAGAATCCCCAAATAGCTGAGGTTGGAAAAGAGGGTCTATGGAGAGGACCCGGTCCAGGTCCCCTGCTCAAGCAGGGTCACCTAAACCAGGTTGTCCACCACCACGTCCAGTCAGAGTTTCAGTGTCTGGAATGATCTGCCCCACTCCCATATTCCATACTTCCTCCATATGACTTTCCTCATCTTTCTTCCCTCTCTCCATTGCATTTTCTCTTCTTTCTTCACAGCAATACACTCCTCTTTATGATCTCCACCAAATGAAGATCTCCTTTTTTACATTTCCCTCTATCCATCAGTAACTTTGGCATTTCATTTGCTGCAACCACAACCAGGTATGCGTGCAGTTAAGAATAGAGGAAAATATTTTCTTGGCTAGTGCATAAGATGCAAAGATGACTATTTCCTCTCGGGGCAGTACTGTTATTAGCTGCATTACAACTGATTTTGTTTTAATCTGTTTCTAAAATATTGGTGCAAATCAGTATCTGCAGTGACAGTTTGCACCGTTTCAGCTCGTGCTACGAGCAGTCACGTTATCGCTAGCATATGCTACAGCAAAAAGCTTTTGTTCCTCAAAAAGCCCTAATAAAGTCTGACATCCACGTGGCAACTTTCTTCACCCGCTGCAGAAGCCAGCCAGCTTCACTGGACTACAAGTAAGGTACAACCAGGCTGCAGGATGTTCTGGTGCGGACAACACACAACAACTAGTTACCATACTGCTAAATCAAGGCCTGGCTTTCCTCATTCAGCTTTTAGGAAGGACCAGGACTCTAAAGAGCACGGATTTGACCAAGAGCATCTGAGCAGCTGAAGCTAATTCATCCTTTTTCCTAGCCTGAAAAGAAAGTTTAGCCTGGAAAACTCGGGGAAGATTTGTGACGTGAGCCAGCAAAGCGCAGTGATTGCACCTGAACGGGCGGGAGCAGCACTGAGGGTTGGAGCGCTGCTGCGGAGCTCTGCGGGTGAGAGACCCTTCTCGTTTCACACGTTTCGGGAACGTTGTTATGACAGCCCCGAGAGGAGCGGGATAGCAGCTGCTCCCGAGCTGATGCTTCAGACCAACTTTCAGAGAGCAGCTCAAACCTTTTAAAGGTCAAAGGAACCAGGTTTTCCTCCTGCCAGAGTCTTTTTTCTTGTTGTTATTTTACTGAGGAAATCTGGGGAAAATACAGCGCTGTTTTCATAGCGCAACACAATTGGCAAACACCCACTTTAGAGAAGTGTAGGTTGCAGCACGCATGACTAACGATTAATGATGCTCATTAAAAAATGAAGTTCTGATGAAATTCATTAATGCTTGGCTTGAGTCTTGCTAACAGTTACGCAACATTAAGAGCAAGGCAATTACAGATCTTGGCTGCAACTCATTGAGAGATAAAAGAATACCCTTTTTCCTGTTTAACTCAATGTATGACATGCTGTACTACAAAAATATGCCGTCTTGAAACGCTTCTCGAGCAACGAGACGTAGCCTGCAGCTCCATTGCCACCTGTGGGTAAGTGGTGGAGTTTGCCATCCTTGTTTTAGCTTCACGGGACCCAGGAAATGCAGGCGTCCACAGAAAGGAACCGCAAGGAAGCAAGAGCTGTGCTTCTGGCTTGCCCGTTAGTCATCAGGTCATTTGAAGTAGACAACGCTTTGACTTCTTAGGTTACTGCTAGCGTTTGGAGACATCTCCGCGTCGCTCTCGTCACATTCCTGAAAAAAAGGAAGGAAAAAAAAAAAAAAAAAAAAAAAGGAAAAACCCCACAACCTGAGAAGCACCTTTATTCTAAACAGCGACATGTGTCAATGAACATAGATTCCAGTTCACTCGCAAGCTACGGGACTCTGTCGTGCTAATGGGAATAAAGTCATCTGTTCCATATATCCTACATAATTCTATATGCAACCTTTATAAAGAGAATAAGAATTTCTATTGTCATTAAGGGTAAAAGCGGTAATTTCATTTCACCCTTTTTTTCATACTGACAGCACACTTCATATAATTGATGCTTAAATTGAATAGGTATTGAAATCCACTACGCATCGTTATTTTACTTATTACACATCGGCAGTTTGCTCTATACCTCGAGGAAAATATCATCTTCAAAACCGTCCTTCCTGAAGGGGCCTAACAAACATTTCTTTTATTACTTCCTACTGACAACTTCTAGTTCAGCAGGAGCTTGCACTGCCTTTTCTGCGAAGATGACGCCAAGCTGTGAATGAAACCGTTTTACCTGGGTAAAAGATTCCGTGTTTTGACAGGGTAGTCCCTCCACACAAGAGGGCTCCTGTTCCCAGCGAGCAGACAGCTCGGCGCGCAGGGGCAGCTTTGAGGTTTTCCGAGGAGGAAGGCGCAAGCAGCAGCTCTTCTTGCTTCTCACAGCCAATTCGGTAGCCACAAGGAAATGTTTAACTCTGGCTGTACTCGTGTATTTTCTATTAAGTAGAAAAACTAGTCTTGGACACTTCTGTCACAGAAATAGCACTCCGGCAGCAAAAAAGCCCCATGGAAATAATAAGCCCTGCGTCTAGGTCACTGCGAGGCAGCGACGCTGGCAGCACTGGAGACCCTCAGACACAGAAGCTGAGCGCATGGCACTACCACTGGCCATCTGAAAGGCTGAGGCTGTACCAACTGAGAAGGAACTATTATAAACAAACACCTCCTGAAGCAAAGACGAACGTTTCCAGGCCCCCACAAGGCTGGGTCCTGTTTTTCCCTTAGACCAGAGATTAGTCCCTACATACATAATGTGCATAAATGAAGGTTTTGCTTTATTTGCTTGTTTTATCCATCCCGTACTGGATATACACATAAACTCTTGTACTTTTTAAATCAAGACCACCAGAAACGTGACTAACAGAACTCTGTATTTAGTGCATGCAGAAAAGTCCTATTTCCAGTGACAAGCATGGCAGGAGGGCAGCCTTTCACACAATTTTTCCTCGGTATATATACTGTAAGCAGTTGCACCTGGATAACTCCCAAGTAAAATCCACGGTGAAGTCACTCTCCTTAAGGTGTACAAATGGGATAGAGAAACCAAAACTTTACTGACACACGGTTTTAACACCTCAGTTAATCCCAAAATCAAATTTCTAACACAGAGCCATTAGCACTGAGTGCAGAACCTTCCTTCAGTGCAGTGGATCTCAGCCTGTAAAAAGGGTCTTGCATTTAACACAGCTCTTAATGTGCACAAAATACAGTGCACACTAGCCCAAATGTTTCATATATTTTCCCTTGCTTTGTTAAAAGCAGTAAATCCTACCAGTAGCTGTATTCCACATAGTCCCTTCCCCTCAGCCTTGAGGCTTTAGCTCTTAAAAAGCAAATCTACATTTAAGATGCAAAACAAAGCCATCAACTGTCTACAAGCCAAACACCAGTGCTAAGTATCTTATTTACTGATGTGCTGTTAACCCTGGAGAAAAGGTATTCATTTTGATAGGAATCCAAACCCTTCAAGAAAACTGAACTATTCTACTTAAAATGTTTTTAAATCTGTGGAAAGCAAAGTCATCACAATGTATGCCAACAGTGCAGTTAGAAACCAACTTTATTGTTGCAGCTTTAAATTATTTACACAATATAAATCTCTTCGAAAGATACATTACTTCATTTAATCAGTGGTAGAAGGCCTTATTATAATATAGCTTCAACATTTAGTTCAAAAGAAATACAAGTCACTCCAAATGATAAATGATGCAGCTAAACTCCACACAGTACAAGAAGGGTCATGGGGTCTTTGGAGAGATGATAGTACTGGAAGATGATAAAGGCTTATTTTTAAATCAGACTTATTTTATTTACAGGACATAAAGAAACTCAAAAAAAAAAAAAGGGCAAAGACACCCCCTCCCCCCCTCCAAAAGAAAATGCAGTGGAACAAGTCAGAAAATGTAATATATCCCTAATATAATATGGCCGTTTCTGCAAGTATTTAAAGGGTTTCAGATAGCTGGATTAAGAGGCTTGAGACAGAACCAATGCATCTACCTAAGTCATGTTTAAGAAAGTCTGAATACATTCTCAGTGCTGAGATTATTCAAAGCACTTGTGTACAAAGCAGCATTATACTACTACAGACTGCATTTGCAATACAAATGTTAAAAGGAACACTTCTACAAAACCAAACAAAATAACAAAAAGCGAGCTGTCACACACTAAAGACTTTATACACCTAGCATTTTTAATAATACTTAAAAATTACTACTATCAAAAGCTTAGAAATGTCTTTTTTTCCAGTTTATTCTGCATTTTACAGGATTGTGTTTAATATTTTTCATATTTGCTCTCCAAGATTGGCTTCATTTTGTGGTTTGCATGGATCTTTGCTGTATGAAAAAAACACTTCAACACAGAAAAAAAGGAACTGTAATACCATAAAAACAGGTTGGACTAGTGCAGTACCTCAAGTTATTTCAGCTTTTATTTTTTATTAGATTTCAAGTAACCTGTATGCTTTAACTTTCACCCAACTTTTAGCTTCCACAGGGTCTGGTGACCACTGCCAATTCACAGTGCTCTGTACCTGCAGGGCCATTTCAGTCTGTTTTTGACACTAAAAAAAAAAAATATAAAACAAACCCTTATTGTCAAAGAACCTGGTGCAAGAATACCTACACGGTTAAACACGAAAAAAGTCGAGCAGACTTGAAATAAGGCAAATGAATTAGAAACTGCACACGGATTTTTGTAAAGTAAAATTTTAGAATGTTTCTTCTCTCTCCCCAGATTGGCTGTTTTTTTTGTCACCGGAAAGAATCACTTAAAGATCAGATGATGCTATGACTAGTTCTTATCGCGTCAAGCGAGAGCAGTACCACACAGCTGGTAAAATGCTACCAATTTACACATGTTCCTTTCCATGCCAGGGGTCTATAGGCCACAATAGGTTGGTGTCTTCTGGCATATGGCACCTGCATTCAGGCAGTCTCCCGCTGCAGAGACCCTCTTTCTTAGGCTGTGTGGCTGCCTAGCAGAACCCTCCCTCGCACCAGATCAGGGTCATGGCTTTCCATGTCTTCCACAACCAGCGAATACCACTGGCATTCAGCCTACTGAATTAAAAAGGTGGCCTGGGGAAAAATCAGCTGGGGGACTGCTCCACACCAGCTCTACAGAAGTGGAAGTCTGACCAAATGCTTTCTATTCTGCTACTCTAATTACAACCTGCCTGGTACGGGAGAGATGACAGGAGACAGTAGGCAATTCCAATAGCCCAGTACTCCAGCACACCTCAGAAGGCAGCTAAGAACACATTAAACAACACAAAAACATTAAAGCCCATCAAGAGACAGCCACCTCACACTAGGACAGATAAAAAGTAGTCAAACTCTTCTACAAGCTACAAGGGAGGTTGACCCCCAAACAAGAAATACTATTCCAGTTCATTATATTAAAAGGAGGGAAGAGAGAAAAGTAGTTCATTTTAAGATCTCTTTCAGTAGGAATCATAACAGGTATTTTGTAAGCTTTTGCTATCTACCAACTGCTTTACGAGAAACCTTAACTTCCTGTTGAAACAAGCTCATTCTTCACAATTTGTTCTTGTCCTTAAACTAGGCAATTAAACAGAAGGCATATCCAATACCCTGTCACAGGAAAAACTTTTAACTTGAACTTCCATGCGACTTGCTCACTTTTACTTGTTTTTGCTGAGCCCATCCCTCCTCTTGATCTAAAATTCTACAAGAGAAGCAGCTTCCTTTTCAGAAGCCCTGTAACTTCTAGCACCTACCCTGACAGCCGTGCCCTGTCCATGAGGTGCAGGCAGAGCTCACGGAACCTACGAACGGCACCAAGATCCATCCGCCAAATGGACAAGGAGATCTGCACACCAGCATCTTCCAGCAACATTACTAAAACACAGCAGAGAACAAGGACAGAGTAACAGCCTGAAGAACACTACAGAGTTTAAAAACAAAACAGGCAGGGCAAGGCAACAACAACGGTGTTTAATCTGGCATCTAGGGAAAACAATTGTCTGAACTTCACTTTGTGGTTAAAGGCCTCTCTAGAACCAGACTTCCTAAACCAAAAGAAACTTCTTGCAAGTCGTACACTTATAAAGTAGAAGACCATTTATAAAGTACATTTATAAAGTAGAAGATCAAAGCAAGTAGCTAATAATGATGAGATCTGAAAAGCAGCTTTTATATTCCAAGGTTAGTAGTCCTACCCTGCTCCCCATTACAAGCTAGGGCTCACTTTTTTTTTTTTTTTTCCTGAGGGGAGGAAGAGGGAGGGAACCAGGGTGTGGGCAGCAAAGGAGGTTTTATTATAGCCTTTAGAAGTTAGTAGCATATCCTATTATAAGGCTAAATCCACAAAAACCTTTAAGACAGGAGACTCCTATCACAACTGAATTAGCTGCTTTCACCACAGGAACATCCCCCTTACAGAACTGCCACTCTACATGTTTCTGTTTAGAAGTCATCAAACATTCAAGGGTACACAGGAAATTTCTGGAGGTTTAGTAGGCAAACAATTCTAACAGCCTTGCCTATACAGCACAGGTACCACACACACCTGGTATTTAGTTTTCTCTAAGGTTGGAACAGACTTTCTCTTAATCTTATCACTGTATAAATTCCTTTATTCGCAGAATCATTCTCAAGAGCACAATGTTAAAAATAAAGAAAAAAAGAGAAAAAGAAAAAAGAAAAAAAGAAGCTAGTAGAAAAGATGACATCAGATGCCCAAGGCTATAATTGGATACCTTAACATAAAACTATTATGTTCTGTTACAGGTCAAGTTAACAAAAGAAGTCGGCACACAGAGTTAGATTTCTTCTTTACATCAAAATTTCTACAAAATAGGAGAGAATACAATGCAATACACAAGTCCATAAATGCAAGATACAGTACAATTCACACTAATTTACAAATGGTTATTTACACTGTTGTATATACATTTACAGCCAGATCTGGTTAATGTGAATCTGACAATTCCTTTTAAAATGCAAATCAAAAACTGCAAATGAGGGAATTTAAAGTTATGCAAAATCAAATTAGTTATCGTTTAGAAATCTTTAATGCTTAAATGCTTTAAGAAATTAGACACAGATTAACCAGACCTGACTGCAGAAATGAGAAGAAAAAAATTCACACTGTTCTGCTTTACAAAAGCAACCAGGCCACTGTGGTCTATTGACTTGATGCTATTTATGCATGAATGCCATTACTAACAATCCTCTTCGTATTTACAGTATAGGTTTAACTACAGAAAGAACTGTTAATTTTGGCATTCATGCCCTTAGCTTAACATAAAGGCAACAGAGTATCTTCTTGGCAAGTCACAGTCAGAACTAAGGGATGTTTCTAGAGCTCAGTCATTTTTTTTGTCCTTCTTCAAGTATCTTAAAGTTGCTATAAAAAGACTGAGATAAATGAACCGAAACAAGTACACGTTCTCTAGTTTGGTGCTTTAGTACCTAACTTACATTCAGGATGTCCTGTATTCACAGTTTCAAGCTAGCTTATATCCTGCAATGCTATCTCATGCTACCACTTCAACCTTAACACATCTGCAGATATTCTTTAGCACGTGAGAATACTGGGGTGCTACTGGCTAGAACTGAGGTGGAGCAAGACTCAAGGTAACTGGCATTTCACTCTGGATGGTCTTTCAGAGTATTTCCTCAGAACAATTTTAATCAGGAATTGTTTTAATACGTACTTGTCTTGAAAGAAAGCTGATGCAAAGCAGCATTTACGTGTGTAAAATGAATTTCAACATGCAACATGAAAGCCTCTATCACTACTGCAAAGTTGACCACTGTAACCTGTGATAATCCTTGTGCTTCTTCAAAGTGGCTCAGGAAAAGCTTGCAGTATTTACTGTCTACTTCAAAGTGCCTGTATGGGATTCAGTGGAATTTAACTACTCCACAAAATGAGATGAGCTGCACTCATGAAGAGCTTTGGTTCTGCAGGAGCACATTTCCACTCTTACAGAGTTTATTGCTACTTATGCTGTATAAACAAAACACTATTAAAAGAAATGACACTGACTCCAAACTTAAACAGTCCTGGTAAACCTAGAGGAAATATGGATCACTAATTGTTGGGAAAGTTAAAACAGCATCTCTAAGTGTTGGATTTCCCAAGACCTTTTCTTGAATGTCACAGCCTCTTTCAAGTATTTTATGAATACAAAGCAAAACTGCCAGAAAAAAGTCACCACTTGAAGAAAACAGTTATCAAGTTCTAAAATACTATCAAATTTATTTCCAAAGAGATCTTGCTAAACTTAAATTGGACTAACAAGAAAGCAAGGAATTATTCAACATGAGTTTGTTGATCACATCTACAGGGCTGACAAAAAAAAAAAAAAAAAACACACACACAAAATAAATGTCTTCAGTGCCGTTTCATGAGCTCTAGCAACATCCTTGATGACTGCTACAGAAGGAAAATATATAATTTTTACCTATTTGTTTCTGTTTAGCTACCAAGAGAATTTGCCCCATAGCTTTAAACTAGCAAATGCTAAAAAAGAATAAACTGTTACCTAATTTCAAGTTAAAAAAAAAAAATCCAAATTCTCCCATTTTTATTATACTTTTAAGGTTTTGACTGAAATAAAAAAGGAGACATTCAGAGATGAATATAAACCAGTTAAGACAAAAAATAAATCTTGCTTTTGTAAAATAACAGAAGGCCATTCAAAATGGTCTTTCAAGGTGAAAGTTTTTCATTCACATCAATTGCTTTCTTTGTCCTGAATCAATGCAAGCTTTTGTAAAGCACAGATATATGTATGCGTATAGTTGTACACATATGTACCCATGTCCATATATGTATACGTATGTATACGCGCACACACACATATGCCAACGTGCTGTAAAGCAATTTTGAATAAATACCTTTCTCGGAGTCTGTACAAAAGGCTCCCCACAATATTTACTCTTCAGGTAAGTTTGTGTTTACTTGTGTATATGCAACACACAGACTTTGTACATGTGGGCACTTAAGTGACCAAAGTGCAAAGTTTTTCAGAGTATAATCAGGGTCCAGTATACATCTGCCCAACTCCACACTGTACTGTTGGGTTGGTTTTTGAGATTTAAAGCCTCTTTTCCACTCCTGAACTTACTCATTATTTTGCTAAGTAAACATTTTCCTTTCAATTCACATTTTGTAATCCAGATCACTCTTGGTATAATAGCTTTAAGAAATAAGAAAATATTAAGTGTGTGATTTTCAAAGCTCCACTGTTCAAACCCTACAATGTTTCCATACTCTTTTGAACTGGAGACTTTGAAAAGTAACTCACTACCACAGACTAAAAGATAGAACAAACCAGAAACTGCAACTACAAGACCAAGCATTTAAGACTAGGATCCAAGGTTAAAAAAAGACAAAGCAGAAGACATTGTCAACACATGAACTGTAAACCTAAATGTCTTGCTCCCCAGTGCAACAGGATCTCTGTTTACTGATCTTCAGTTCAATAGTCCATTCTGTTCGATACTGCTGAAGTACTTCAAATACAGAGACCAGAATAGTGTTCACTTCTGAATCAAGTTTTGAAATGGAATACAGATTTTGGAATAGTGGTCTTTCATTTTTACTTTTTTTTCTTTAAAAAAAAGTATTCTTCATAAACAAGCAGCTTTCCCACAAAAGCTAAAGATGGTACAATTCCCATCTAACACTGTGACGGTTCACATTCTCAAAGAATCTGATGGTCACAGAACTTTCACATTTCTACAGCTTAACACACCAAGAAGGAAAATCAAAATGTCGTTTACCATTTCAGCAAACAGGTTGATTCTTATACAACAGAGAAATACGGCAAGATGGAAAGCTACTTATTTTTTTGATCCTCCCAGCTTTCTCCTCCACCACTACTGCATGTTGGTCGTCAGTATTTTTGGAGTATATTATCAGTGATATTTTGCTTGTACAGATCTAGCAGGTTAATGTTCTCTGACCATGTAGTTCTCTAATATAAGTTAATGCAACTTCAATAAAATAAGTTGTTAAACAAATCCTTTGGAACAACTTCACTGTTTGCACCCAACTTTCACAAAAACTGATGAAAGCAGCAATGGAATCATGTTAAACTTATAATAAATAATTCACATACAACATATGTTAAATTACAAAAAAGGATTAAATTGCCATTTCTACAACCTTTTATAGATTTAGCAAGTTTCTAATCCATTTTATATCAACAGCAGTATGCTCCTCATATTAAATTTAACATTGAAGAACTGTTTAGAGGCATTATTTATAAAGCAAGAACCACCAAGTGAGCATTAAAAGAACTTTAACAAATGTTTATCTTTTTTCCAGTATCTGTTCACAGAAGATTCAGGCATTGTCTATCCACTTGGTAAGTTTCTTCCTCTTCATTACTCAGGAAGAGTTAATGTCATGACCTCCAGCTTCATTTTGAAATACTGGTTAAAACGAACAATTGCATACCTAACCAAAGGGAGAAAGAGAGATTAAGTTAAGAGCAGATCATTTCTTACATAAATGGAGCCCTATTAGGACTAATCAGAAATGCACCTAACCTAGTACCCTTCAGGACAGCTGCTGAAGGAAGAAATCAAGGACTAAGCAATCACATCATTATCACAATATCACAATCCTCAGAAGACTTGCCCAGCTTGCTTCAGTTTGGAGAGGAACTAGTGTCCAGGGGTTATCAGAGGTAGTGAACGGAGGGCTGTACTTAAACAAGGTCAGGCTTTCAGGATTGCAAGAATGTTGTTTCAGAACTAGTTTAGAAAACGCAACAAAATGTTCTGTTTCCCACCATGTTGTCCTTTACCCTGTTTTTTTGTGCCACCTAGTGGTTCCTAACAAGTACTTCTAATTGAAACTGAACAAATTACAAAGTTGGGGTAGAGATGGGTGGGAAAGTCAACTTTCTATATTAACTCTTTTTTAAGAACAGAATTAAGCCTAGTAATCTGTCTGAAGGTGATTAACGTTCATCACCTCTTCTATTCCCTGATGGATAAATTCTGCTGTCTGTGGTGACAGATTAAGAGAAAACATGCCAATTCACTTGAAAGGAACCATCAACTAGTGTATCTCCAAATAGAACCAAGTATTCATTAGCATTTGGGAGATTCTTTACATGGGAAAAGGGGTAGGAATTTCTCAAATCAACATCCCATGCAGTTTTGTGCATCCCATAAGTCTTCTCATTTAAAAAAAAAAAAAAAAAAAAAAAAAATCATAGTGGGGTCATGCAGAACAGGTCTACTGTTTTCTGATACCTGGGATGCTAGAGTACACAATTTACAGAAGTCTCTTCCATTCTCTAGTTCCATTCAACTATTCTGTGACTCTATGAAATGCACTAGCAGAAGGAGAGAGAAAAAAAAAGGGGGGGGCCATGTAGAATGCATACAGCATACTTACCCTAAGAAATCAAAATCGATGGTAGAATATTTGGCTTGAATTAGAGCCCAGAGTCCCCAAAAGAAGTGGGATGCCTAAAGGAAAAAGTTAGTAGCAACAGATCAGCAATATATAAAAACAAATATATTCTAGCATTGAGATAAAAAAAATCTACAGGATAACTATCAAAAAAAAAAATCAAACTTTTTGTAAATCTGTGTCTATCGAAACTTTTTCAGCAAGCAATACAGATTTAATTACTGGCAATCAGATGACCTCTTTAGGTCTCTTGACTTCCTAACTTTCTTCTCCAAGAAAGATATTGTTGTCCTTGTAAAATTGTTGATGAATTTAATACAGTGTTGCGCAATTATACACGTTATGTTTAAATGTGTTTGGGAATAATTCTATTTAGTTTCCATTTAGTTTAGTATCAAACAACTTTTACTAATATTATTCTACACATATCCAACTTGTGTGCGTGTGCATGCACACGTGTGTGAGCACATGTAAATATTCAGGTCAACAAAGCTCTTTTTGATTTTTTGGGCACACCCTTACATTTACACCTTACTTCCTTGGATTAAACCTTTATCACTGACTTGGATATGGATACTAAGTCATCAGCATTTACAAAAATTTCTCAGCTGCTCCAACCTTACTTGCTTTTCCAATCTAAAAATGTAACCTGTTTGTATAGTTCAGATTGAAACTATGACTTACATGCCCAACATGGTTATTAATATACTTCAATAAACTTTAGAACATCTGTGTGTATATATATATATATATATATATACATACACACACACACACTTGTATATAGACAAACACATAGATACACAGGCATTTATGTATACGCACACACAATGGCCAAAAGCTGGATAATCTCCCTGTGAAAGATGCATTTAATTTCTGGACCACCCACATTACAAATGATCCATTTCAGACCTCTATAGATAGCTGCTTACAGTAATTACCTAAATTGCCTCCTGAAACTTGCATTTATCAGTCCTGTACTTAAATGTGCATCTTTACCAGACACATACAACATATATGCATGCACACACGCCTGAAAACACACTTTAAATTGCAACTACTATATGCATGTGCTTCTCTACCATCAGTCTTTACTATCTCCATCTGATGGCAATCAGTCTGTTATTTTATACTGGCATTTTAGTCTATTTTCTCTTAATAAAACCTCCATCTTTAAATAACATTATATCTTGTGTTTGGCTGTATCTGTACACTCTGTGTGGTCTAGTTCTAAACAGAATTCTATCCTCTTAAACAGTACTATGAGCATAGCTTAGAACTGACAAACAATGCTAATTTTTTTAAACAGACCACCAGCCTAAATAACTGCAAATCTAACTTTCCCTAGTGAACAGGACAGCTGAATTTTACAGTAACAGTTGGTAATACAAATCAACAGAGTAACAGGAAACAAGATGGTATTTTCTAAATTAAAACTTTTTAGTAAGTCATCTTGCTAGAAAGCAAATGTTTTCTCATCGCAGCCATTAGCTTTTTGCCAGAAAACTAAAGTCATTATGTTATCTATGGTGTATACTTGCACAGTCAGAAAGAAGACTGAAACAAGGGCATTTGGGTTTCTTTGTCATAGTACTCCTAGATAAAACTAAAGGATAAAGTGCCAAAGTATGCCTTACTTGGCTTTTTACTATATAGCTGCTGAATGAAAGACACTGTGAACCCATAGTAACTTCGGAAATAATGCACAGATACATTTGAAGTAACTCCTGGAAGAGCAGATAGGCAGCTTAAAGTTACTTCTAACTGTGTGTATACATATATGTCTATATCTCTCTGTATCTATGTCTCTCCACATATATAGCAGGGGTGCTCAATAATTAAATGTCACACCTGTTTCAGTTATTATTCATAAACTGTGTTTTACTGTTGTCTTTTAGGAAAAAAATCCAAATTATCTTTAGAAAACTAAGTATCCTAGTTTTATTCTCTAAAAAAATAAAGAGGCTTTTAAATTCCTAAGCGTTATAGGTCTTTATGGATCACTGCCTTCCTTTTCTGCCTCCTTATAAGTTCAATGCAGATCCACCAAACACCTGTGGACAACTTGGGGATCTGTCACACTAATGACCAGCTGAAGAAAATTACTTGCTAAAAGTTCATCTCTACTTTTTTCCAAGGACTGCATCCTTTGCTTGGAATAGTCTACAGAAGAATCGTAACACACCAAAGTTGTGAGGCAAAGTCATAAACTCTGAGGTTAAAATTTAAAAAGCAAAAAGCACTGTGGTATTATGCTTTTAGTCTAAAACCCAGTTACCTAGCCTTACACAAATCCAAATCCTACTGCTTCTTAGAAGGCTTGGCACAAATGATACAAATACTACTCCATACATGAAATAATTCTTAAAAATGAATTGGTAAGTTTTATCTCAAGCAACAGTAATGATGATCTGATAAAAGTGAAACAAGGGAGATCCTTTGGCAGTCATATTAAAAGAGAAAAATCCAGGAACCAAAATTCCAAATTTTTAAAATGGTCAATTCACCCTTCATTCTCTCTCTCTTCCTCCTGTTCCCCTCCCTCCCATCCACCCCCCAGGCTTTTAATAAAGGGGTCAGCTGGACCAGAGGCTTTGAGAACTTGCCTCTCATAGTTCCTTTACCAGCTCATTTAGATAGCCATCAAGGCACAAGACACAGCTTTATTTTCTCTCAGACAATGGGGAATGGCAGTCAATCTGATTAAATGGACACAATGCTTGACCTGAGCCTTTTTAAGGAAAATCAGCCTTAGCAGAAAGGTCAAGGGAAGCAGAAGGAGAACAGTCACACCCAGAAAAAGCAGGTCTTCCCGCATCAAGAGTCCACAGGCATATTTAAACTGATCAAAAATGACTTTGCCTAGAAAATGAAGTCATAAGATATAACCCCATGTGGCCTAGCATTATCTGTCTTGTAGAGATTAAATGGATTTGAATGACTCCTTCATGCACATGTGAGCAGCATTTGAGGAACAGGCATGGTATCCTCTAAGAAGTGAGAGTAAAAGGCAAGCCCAAAATTTAAATAAAACAGGTTAGGGAAGTTTTTCTTCATATACAATAGCATACTGAGTAAGAGATTGGCAATCATATTTGTCTATAAAATAGCAGGCTTCTCTATGGTATTTGATACGTTTTAATTTACAAATATTTACCAGTGCAAACTGATTGACTTGAACATAAAGAACTTCAACCTCCTTCTCACTGACTTCTGTACCAAAACCTTTGTATTCTTTGTAGGCCTCAAGGTAAGATCTCAGCCATTGTTCCTGTAACTCTCTGTTGGGATAAAGGCTGTAGTCGACCTCGTTTACTCCTAGAAAAGAACAAAAAACCTTATCAGGATTTCAGAGCATCATCATAATAAAATCTATGCACCACAGAAGTCAAATTACTTACATGGACAAACATCCATATATTTACTCTGAGATGCTTTTACAGATTGGAAAGAATTTCCTACACAAGATTCAACTTAGCAAGAATTACCTTGTATGAATTTTCAGTCACACAAATACTCTATTTATACTTTGAAATTCAGCAAATTTAATGTTGATGGAAGCATCTGCACCATGAAACAAAAGCCCTCCCACAAATATTAATGCATTTTGTATGAAAATGGACTTAAAGGCAATATTATCCAAGCTGGATCCAATTACATACTTATTGTCACTGATTAAGCTCATGTTTCCAAGACAGAAGCTTTACAAAAAGTTTATCCCTCCCCTCCACCGGGTACTGGTAGCATTAGAACTCTGTAGCTAACCTTTTGGTTCTGATTTTCCTTCGCAGCATAAAGCTCCTAATCTACCTAACTGGAGATGCTCGGCCACAGGCCATGTGCAGTTTGCCAGGATTCCCAATCCTGGATCACAGTTCATGCCCCCTGGCTATTCTTTCCAGAGGATTTAAGATTGTATCTTGCCTACAAGGCTGGATAAAAGCTTTTCTGTTTTCAATAATCTGCTTTTAGTCATCTCAACACCCCTTTGCTTTGTCTCCCCCTCCCATTATTTCACTGGGCTCTGTGGAAGCACTATACGCTGTCCCAGAAATCTTGTGCTTAATAATGTGCATGTGTCATCAGCAGTGTTATACAAAGCACAAAGTACTACTTATAAACACTGCAGGTCTCTAACACTTGAACTGGTCCCTGAAAGCAAAAAAATAACAAAAAGGCCAGATTTCTGCTTGACCTTTGCCATTCACTACTGGTCAAGCACAGTTGTTCTGCAGAAACAAAAACAATATACTTTTCTTATTTGTGTGCAGTATCTTCTTAGGGTACTTATCCCTTAATAGACTTGCTTGGACATTAAAGAGGTTCCAGATGACAAATCAAAAAAAAAAAAAAAAATCAAATGCATTTTTTAAAGAACTTTAAAATAAATAAATAAATCAAAGGGCATCATCAGCTTGCAAAAGTGTCATTAGTGCATTCTGATACTATTAGATGAACAGCTACACATACAGATATAGACAGGAAGTTACATAAACATGTACGCATACAGTTTGTGAAGTATAGCAGTATGAATCCTTTTGTTACCAAGTTAACCTTGGAAATCCATGTTTTACCTGCAAATTCATTGAAGTGATTCCCAATGTCATAAGCCAAGTAGTTGTATCCAGAGTACTCATAGTCTATGAACTGTACATCACCTAGGTGAGAGACAACGACCGCAACATCAGAGTTCACATCAAAGAAGCCATGACCCTAATCCTTTGGTGCCTTTGAAATTATCTGGGCTCAGTTGTTGTGTACTCAGACATTCCAGGGTAAAACTGTGAATTTTACGATACAAGATTATATTCAACATTCATTTAAAAAGCTCTTAAGTTATTACCTAAAGCTTACAAGACACTTATTTTAAACTATGAATAAAATAAGTTCAATTTTAACTTCTACCACATGAGGGCATCTGTTACCTTTAAAATAAGAAACACCATAGAGGAGCCATTACCTAAATCTTAAATATTTTTTTCCCCTCCTTAAATAGCAGCCCTGCTTATTCTCTCACAAGCATGTAGCCAAGGTAGATTAACATGTTGTAGCTTGTTGGTACTACTCCCCACCAACAGTACGTACAATATCAAAGCAGTCTTGCTGTATTTATTATTATTTAGCTTAAACTAGTCAGAACAAAGTGACAGAAAATACTCAAGTGTTTGAATGTAGGTACTTTTATGTAAGAGAGAACTGACAAAGCAGCAACATGCCCCATATGCTTCCAAATTACTTTTATACTACACTGTTTACCAACAGGGAAGCAGGGGAAAGTGCAGGAGAAAGTCATTCAAGGTGGTACAGCCTTGAATCTATCTCCACAGGAAGGTCTGTATCACAGCAAATTATCAATACATCAACAATCTGGAATAATTAAACTATGTGTCTTGCATTTCGAGGGAAACACAGTGAAATTACTACAAACATCTGAAAGGGAAGTGAGGGGTAACTTAAACAACTGTTCACAGCAGAAATCTAAAATATAAATCAAAATTGCAATCTTGTATTTCCCACTGTTATGCTGGAAGGAACAGTTTTCATATCCAGCACTACTCCTACTCTACACTTTACTTTTATTGACTATCTGCATATTTATTCAATAAACACATATACTCCTTTTATTATAATGAATAACCTTATTCATGCAACTTAAAATATCTTACAGAGAATAACACTAATGACCACACCTTCAGGTCAAAAAAAGCAAGAATAAAATTAAACTACATTAACTATTTCCTGGATTGTAAGGATTGTAACTCTCTAATACAGTACTCTCTAAAAAGATTCATGGATCCTGCACATACCAAATACAATAGCTTTGCCATAGGGAAATGTCCCAAGCAAGCTATCACATGGCAACTGTTGCAGTTTCTCATATGTATACAGTTTGTCTTCACCGTGTTTGAAACATTATCCCATTCATGCTTTTCATGTTTTTATATGTATTCATCTTCTTATGTAAGTGCTTAAAAGGGAAATTAAACCCCAAAACATGAACAGAACAACTTGGTCACAATCCTCCAACTCTGAGTTTGCTCTTTCCTCCACAGAAAGGGAGGATTGTGTACCAAGCTTATGAGGTTAAACATATTAGGCTCTGACAAACCAACACGGGACTGACCTGCAAAGTAGCAAGCTGCTCCCAGGGAAATCTTGTTGGCAGTACAAAATTCAGGTTCTCTAGAACACTAAAGCAATTTTACGACAGCTGCAACCAAGATCTTATGAGACAGTCACAGTTTTAACTTCTGTTACTTGAGTGACACATTCATACACTTGCATGTTTTCTTAGTAATTCTTTAACTCACGTTTGTTTTAAACAAACATGCAAGTTACAAGCCAGTAAAATTTACACAGCCCAACCCTGATTAGTATTCTGCTACACAGCCGAACTATTAAGTCCCTCCCCAGTCATTTAATATTGCTTGTATTCAGAGATTCTTTTATCAAGTAAAATACAAATCTGTCTGGAAAATATCAAAATAATATATACTTTAAATTAAGTATTAAATTTGGGCATTAAAATAATTTGAATATGTCTTTAAAGCCTGCATCCTTTTTTAAAATACAGTTATCCCCTAGATCTTTTTCCAGATATAGTTAATTATATTCTAAATCAAGAAAATTTAATCTAACAAAGTACATATGAGGCTGTTACCAGGCTCTGCGCTCTCCTATGGGGAGGTGCATGTGAACAAATGGTGCGATAAACCTCCAGGCAGTGTGTTTAAGTAGCACGGCGCACACCACCACGGGGCAGCAACAAGGGCATAGTTAATCTGTAGCAGATGAAGAAAATTTGGCAAACTCGTATTTGACAAGACAAAACTTCAAGAAGAAAAAGTCCTGCATTTTTGCTGCTCTCTTTCAGACCCATGCTACTGTGGAATCTTAAGTTTAAATCAATCTTAAGTTTAAATTTTAGCATGAAACAGAGATGCACGAGGCTTTCACAAAGAAAGCAAAGACCTTGGTCTGTCACTCCAGGAGTCTTTTGCATACATATCTTGGCTACCTTGCTTTAGGAGAAACAAAAGAAATTTTGCATTAAATGTCAAAACATCCATACCATCAGAAGTTACTTAAGACAATCTGCAATTCACACAGCAAAGCTACTTCTAAAAAGTCTAGTTTACATTGGTAGATAATCAGCTAGCTTTTGTTTTATGGTAGTATAAAGAATCTGTTATATTCTATCAAAAAGACTAGCAGCAGGCATACCAACAACAAACACTAAATAGAAGCATGTCTATTTTATGAAGTCAAAGGTAGTTAGAACTACACTGTTTCATCTCCCTAGACAAGCTATTTTCATGAACAATAATAAAATGTTCAAACATTCTTAATATCTGAAAGTTGAAAAGAACTTCTTTTACCATGTGTTCTATAACCATAGACAACATACAATGTAATGTATGCCACTACATAAAGATACAAAACAGCAGCCACATTGTGCTTTATGTCTGAAATGCATTTTTAAAATACTGAAAGAAGCAACCAAGAGGGTATCTGTTGCATCTCTTCAACTGAAAGGTATGAAGGTGATGAGATCCCTCTTTCTAGGTGCTCTTAATTTTCTATGGTTTAGCAAGTTTAACACTGTCCATGTACAAGTCCTAGCAGCAGTTACTGCAAGAGAACCACAAATCCCAAGCTCTCCTAACCTGCTTATGAGGTGAACCAAAGAGGTCCTACAACACAACTCCATTAAAGAGTATGATCTAGGCTACGAACGTATTAAAAAAAAAATACACAAAAGGGCTATATATTCAAAGAATAATTTTAGCTCTGAGTACCCAATATACCTTTGCAAAATAACATAGGTTTTAGATCAAAACCAGAAGCCTTAAACATACCTCAGTCTTCAGAAGCACTGAGCACCCACAGACTCCTACCAAAGATCATAGAAAACATTGGGTAGGCAGAGGGAATAAACAAAACAAAACCAGCCATCTACCTACGCTCTGAATTTCCTGGAAGATGTTTTTAATACATTTAAAAAGAGCAAATAGAGATACAGAAAAAATAAAATAAAAACACCCAATACTTCTGATACTTGGTCTTACTGAATAGCAAGTATTTGAATACTCTCAGAACATCAGGTATCTTTCAAATCTCTCAGCATAAGTTTAAAAAACCTTGAAGATCATCACAAGGTCTATATTTAAATAATATCAAGCAGTAAGTACACTGAGTATTTTGATGTTCAAATTGTAATTAACAGCACAGTGAAGCAGTGAAATTTCTTTGAAAAGCAATTCACACTCACAGGCTATGTAAAATAACACTTGCAGATTTTCATATCCTGAGTGACTTATAATGGACATTAGCAAAGCAGCAAGAGGCACAAGTTCTCCAAGCCGCAGCATGAGCAAATTCAAGTCAGATGAGTGACACACTCCACTAAACTGAGGAATCACTCAATATGCTATTCCAGCCTTTTAAAATAGCTTAAGGACACAAGATTGGTTCTTCTTAAAAACAATTACGTGGCACAATTATCTTTGTTTCAACTTAACATGAACTTAATTTGGAGGACAGATCTAAAGCAAAGCACAGGGACAAGCCACAACAACCATTTTATCTTCACTGGACCAGAGTTCTTGTATCTGTTGTCAGTCTGTAGCTATGTTTTTTTTCATGCCTACTCTTAAGTAGTTTGTTCACAAACAACATAATGAAGTGTTGTTAAAACCAGTAACTATCAGCAAATGACTTATTTTGTTTGTGACAGCAAGATGAACACTATCTGCTTTGATCAAACTTTACTAAATAAAAAGGAGAGGAAAAAAAAAAGAATATTTAACCCAAAATACTGATTTTTCTCTCAGCTCCAACTCAGCAGGATCTCCCTCATACACAGAGGGCCCTTCACCTTTCTAGGATGAATAGATTCACCTTTCTAGATAAATTGAATAAATTTATTAAGAACTCGGCAACACCAAAACTGTTAAACTAACTTCAAACAGAAGTCATACATAACGTGCAAGTACATCTTTAAAGATTATATTTTCTGCACTTACGGAGTTACTTGTATACTAATATAACATTTTCTGTTGCTAAATATGAATTGTTTGAATTCCGTTTAATTGCAGTGATAGCTGAACTTCCACTTCAAAAATTATGTTTCTCATCTTAAGATTATATTAAAACAGAAGAGTAGTCTTGGTTCGGTAAGGAGTGCAGCACAAGAAATGCCTTTTGTAGGTCAAATATTCTACAAATGGCATTCAGGTTTGGTTACTACAGGAATGATACCCGTTGGACCTGGATTGCAGGTTCAAGTTTTACAGTACAAGTACATATGTGCAACATTCAAGCATGTAAGTTTAACCATCTCCATATATTAATATTTCCACGGCCTTTTTTCCAGTTGTTTATAGTTAGCTTCAGGCTAAAGTGCTTTATATATCTCCTTCCTCCCCACCCTGTCCCCAAACACTAAACACTCACACACTGGTTATGCAGAATTGCTCATAAGTGATGCACTGCTGGATTGTTTTTTCCTCCATTCTGTTCATAAAAAGAAAAGCATATAGCATTTGCAACTTTAAACTTATTGACCATGACAGTGAGCCTTTTAAAGCAAATCCTCATGTTTTATTTTGCTTTGCAGTATGGTTCTACTAAGAAAAGTGAGCCTCCCTCAAAAAAAAAAAAAATGATTTTTTTCTTAATTCAGTAGAACTATAAGCTACAGTTGGCCCTAAATAAAAAAATAAAAATCAGTGGATCTACATAAGTCCTATCAATTGCCTTCCTTTTAAGAATGGAGTTGCTCGGATGGAAGATACAAAAGATTGTGCATTGTGTGTGTATCTGATGTAGAGAATGGTTATACACAGACAATTTTCATACGAGAATCAACTCCAGCATTTTGTTAATTTTTATTTAGAATTTAAGGCACAAAAGCTGAAGAGTTCAAAAGACCAGTGATGAGTGAGGAAGATCAGTTCCATTTGAAGTCATTTATTTTACACATTTTTGGTTTATATACCAGACTGATCTCCAAACTGTTACAAACATGTAAAAGACCATCTAAAAATGGTCTTAAATATCTGGATCAATTTGTTGCACTCAGCTGAACCTGGATATTTAAGTGGGAAAAAACTACAGGTAAACTAGAGATGTAAGTATTTTCCTGCACCAAATCAACTTCAGCATCCTAAAATTGCTTTGTGTTTTGGTATTAATACCCCACTTTGTTTACTAACCAAACCTCAAACCACTAAAATCAAGCAATAAAAAAACGCTATGGGTTTCAACAGAAACTAGAAAGCTTCTGTATATGGTATCCTATTTTATGAGTTCAGTTTACTATAATAAAAACAAAAACGTAATTCACCTTTGCCAAGATGTGTATTGCTTGCAACCGTTTAAAGAAAACATATATTTACGAGAGAAACCTTCAACATTAAGATGTCCATACGTCTCATACAGAGTGGAAATCAAACCACTGAACGCAGTGCCAAGTATCACTAAGATGCTACATCGCACATCGCTTGAAAACAACACGGTCTGACAAACCAGAACAATGCAGAGATAAAGAGCAGATACTGACTTCAGGTTATTTTCAATGCTTACATGATCCTCCTTGCCCTCCCTGGCCCCCTACCAACTCCTCTCCCCGCCAGACTTTGCACACTAAAATAGATTTACTGGAAACAGTTACATACTTTAAAGCCTTCAGTCCTAAAGGCAGACTATGTATTAACAAATTCATTAAGGAGAAAGGAAGAACTCCACATTTTTCTTTATATGATAGCATATAGATGAGAATTACCTAATTAAGCAGATAATTCTTCACACTAATACTACCACTACAGTGAAATTTAGAATGTCAAAGTTCCATTTGTTGCTATCAGTAAAATAACATGACCAGCTTAACAAATACGATTACAGAACAAAGAAAATAAACCAATACTTACTGCTATGTTCAATACCTACCTTGTTTCTTGTTGTAAATAATATTCTTACACAAGAGGTCATTGTGACAGAGTACCACTGGCGAACCTAAATTTGACAATCTTTCCTTCATCCAGGCCATCTCCTCCTGAAGGACTTGAGGACTTGGAATGTCACTTAAAAACCTTTTTAGGCATAAGATATTACTATTTAGTACTGGGCTCCACAGCAAACAGTTGCAATGAAGTAGCTTTACATGAAATAGAACATTACATTCTTTTCTTCAAATAATTACAAAATTTTTAAATACTACATGTATCTATACAAATGAAAGCATAATTTTTTCCTCAAGTACAACAAAACACTCCAGAAGCTATTTTATGTTTCAGATTTTCAATTATTTGCTCAAACTTTTCAGTTTTCTTGGGAATTTTATCTAGTAGAAAAAAAGTTAAGTAGAGCAACTTTGGTAGTGGATTTCTTAAATGAAATGCAAGAAATAGGGCAACTGGCACGAGTGTTCTTCAGGAAGTTTAAGATTGTTTAAAGCTGGAATTTGCTTATTGAAAAGTATGGAATTTCATGATACTGTACAAACACTTCCAAATTAGTTTTACACTCTGATTTCCCTTTCCTTCCTGAAAAGTTTGCCTTCAACTCAAGCTTTAGATTACAGAACAGAATCTAATTTTAGATTACAGCACAGAATTTAGGTTAAGCACTGCTCCTAATATCACTGTTCCTCTGACCCCAGTCTCCTAGTGACCAGGGACTCACACTACGTCATAAATACTCTTCTCCTTATCCTGATAAGAAGCAAGAAGGGTCAGGGTCAGCATCAGGCAGGAAAACAGATAATAAAGAATTTACCTTTTATTTACTTCCTCATCTGTAAATTCTGTAGGTATAAGAGAAAAGTATTTCCCCATCTTCAACCAGAGGTTAGATTTAGGGATCCAACCATTGTGTGCATGAATAGTATGGATTTTAGCAAGCTGTCTGGCAATCAATCTGAAAAAAAAAAAAAAGTTTGATTTAATGCTACGGTTGCCATAGATAGGACGGTCCTTATCACATCTTTTACTATCAATGAGACAACAATCTCTGCAATAGTGATCCAAAGACGCTATGCACAAGGCCAAGTACGAAAGTTTAAGGACAAGCCTCCTGCAAGACTGAACGGTCTTTAATAACACTATTAAAAGCTTGGCAGGGGGAGGAATGCATTAATTCGCTTACAGATGACACTTGAGCTGTATTCACTGCTATTCTGCAACCTGTGCATCTTCAGAAGAATTCACTCAAGTTAGCTGCAGTTTTTAGACATGAAATGCATTTCAGTTCATGTATGAAATGTGAACTGTTTTAAGTCTTAAAACCTTTCCAGTTCACTGCCAATACTTTTAAAAAACCAAGCCTCAATGGAAGACTACTCTGAATCTATTCACACAAAACAGAGTATCCTTGAAACCAAGAGTGAGCATTCACTTTAATCAAACACAGCCTCCTACACTGAACCATGCACCATGTTAAGTAAATAAATTTCCTGACGGTAACATGCAAGTGTTAATAAACACCCTGGAATAAAGCCACCTTTAATATGAACCTTGCTGCTTCTCCAGAAGGCTACTACATATGTTCAGAACTGAAATTCCATGATAAACCAAAGTAGAGGATAACGAGCTGTCATACAGTAAGCACATTATTAAATGCTCCTATGAACTGTATTAAGTTGTTTTCCATCTACTCTCAAACTAACATTGAGATCATCTAGGCCTGAAAGACCACCATAAATGCATAGTAGAACTTGATAAAATAAAAAAAAAAAATCTTACCTGAAAATATCTGGGTTGCATACATGTTCTGGATCCAGTGCCTCTCCCTGCATGAACTCATAGCATAGGCCATTATTGAAAGTACAGTATAGCTGAGGGGCACAGCCATGTGCCTGCAGCACACGGAAACTCTTCACCTCCTCATCTCGATCGACTAAGAGCTCCGTCTTATTTCCATAGATCCTGACTAGAACCACATCATCCGTTATGTCGCCCACGTAGCAGCCAATGAGTTTATTGGTGATTCCATCAGTGAACAGCTGAAAGGCAAAAAATAATGCATCAGTAACTTAACTCTACATTTGTTATTTTGAATGTGCAGGAGAGGGAAGAAAATGCAGGATTTTTCCTCCCAACCTCATAAAAGACACATCTTTAATAGACTGAGAATTAATGAAAGAAATTGGTGAGATTAAAAAAGAAAAAAAAACAGAAAATTTCAAATATTTTCCATGTAACACATGGAGATGAACAAAGAAGACACGAAAACATGCTACAGTGAAATACAGAAATACTGGTGCAAAAACCAGCAACTGAAAGCTCACTACTGTGAAATAATTTCACTGAATCACAGAACGGTTAAGGTTGGAAGGGACCTCTAGAGATCATCCAGTCCAGCCCCCCTGCTCCAGCAGACACCCAGACTGGGGCAACAGGGTGGCATCCAGGTGGGTTCGGAAGATCTCCAGAGAAGGAGACTCCACAGCCTCTTTGGGCAGCCTGTTCCAGGGCTTTGTCACCCTCACAGGAAAGAAGTTCTTCCTCACATGGAGGTGGAACTGCCTGTGTTTCAACTTACACCCGTTACCTCTCATCCTGTCACCAGCCACCACGGAGAAGAGCCTAGCCCAATGCTCCCTACAATCAACTGTCATATAAGCACTCTGAAAACACTGTATTAAAACAGATGAAATAAAACAGGCAGAAATCCTGTATCTTAAACAGGTATGAAAACCTGCCTGGCACTAAGACACGCCACAAGAAAACAAAGTTCTGATGAACACCCAACAACGCTGATCAATGCATGAGTATAAAAGGTATTTCCAGACTCCAATGCTACTCTTTTCCAAAACCAGATTTCAGATCAGAAACTCAGTCTAAGTTCTGTGACTACCCTCCCACTGGCCTGGAGATTCTCCTGCTTGAGGATGACAAATCCTGAAGTTGCATGCTCTGGTTCCTCTACAATTCTGAGAAGAAGTACTTCAAGAGCAACATCTCAGTTTCCAAGGCTCAAACATCATCCCAAATTTAAGAGTTTAAGGATTTAATTTTCTGTCATTTCATTTCACAACTAGCACGCGACATTCAAAAGACAATCAAATGTTCCAAGTCTTGGTCATCAAAACACAGGGAAAAGTAATTTTTAAAGCCCTACAATTGACTTTGAGTGACCAGATTTTTCATCAATGACTGAACAAACTGAAAGTGAAGCAAACTCTCCACAAAAATCAGAACATTAAATGGGAACATTAATGACTAGCTATTCATTGCCTCCTAAGCAATAATGGAGATATGGATGTTACAATTTGCTGTCTATGGAAAAGAACAGCTTCTTTTGACTTTGATGACGGGGGTTAAATAGTCAATAAACAGGTTTCACTCTAGGAGATGCCATCATACAGGATGAGTTACTGTGCTGCACATGCAGAAGAGCATTTAATAAAGTATTTCTGAACAGTAGTTTTCTCCTGAGGTCCAGGACAGTTTTATAATTCAGAAAAATAGTAAACAGGATCTGGTGCTTTCAAATTCTTTGCACCCTGTCAATCCAGCATGAACTCATACAAATTTGCTATCTGAGTTTAAGACATAGGGAGCATTTTGTCCTATGCTTGTTTGGGTTACAAGAGAATTCTGTGAAAACAAGCAGAGTCTCAGAAACAGCTCCAGTAGCAAGGATAGCTACAGTTTGGGGGTAAGTTTCATTGCAAGCTATTCTCTTAAAAAAAAAAAAAGCTAGAGGTCTTTGGGGAAAGGCAATCCACAAAAGTTTTAAGGTCTGTTTTAAGGCAAGAATCATGCTTTCCTATTTATGGAGCAGTCAAATACTACACAGAGATGTGGACAAAAAGCCTGTTCTGGAAGTCACAAGTGATGAGCCAACACCTATAGCATCATTCTACTTAACGTAGTTATACCAATAGAATGAGCTTACAAGGTTTGAAGTAAAACCACTCCTAAATATTTATCAAAACAGCTAATTCCATTAATGCTATCACTTCTTAATAGGTAATTTCAGTACATATATCTTTCACTACATAAATCTATAGTTACCTTCTTTATAGTCAGCAAGAGATTTTACTGATTTTGATTTCATTTCTTACTAGAAATTTTCCAAGTTCCCTAAATATCTCTAGACACTAAATGAGATGAGCTTGTAGAGAGTGTATGAAAACATCTTTTAACCCTCGCACAATCGGTATCTTTTACAAAAGATAAGCATGTGACAGTACGTAGAGCCAGAAAGACACAAGTAGCAGACATTTTAAGTTTTCTATACACATGTAGGAATATTATTCTAGTACAGCATATTGCATCAAGATAAGGATGGCATGCTTTAAGAATTTCACCTTCTTTAACTAAATACAACACTTAAATATATTTCAGGTGTGGCTTATGTGTAGTCACAAACCTATGACTAGACACCTTCCTATTACAAATGTATCCATTCATAACTCCCCAAGTGTACTATACTCCAGCAAACAAATGTATAAATACTGTTCCCATACACTTTTGGGAGAAAAAAAAAAAAAAAAAAACCCAACAACAACAACAAAACCAAAAAAAAACAGAATTGTTAAGAAATTTGGAAGAATTCACCATCGGAAATAGAGTCATCTGCTTCTCAGAAACCACAAAGATCAGAAACTCACAGCTGTGTATTATGTGTCTTAGCTAGTGTTCAATGAAGGCAACTTACTTGAGCACATGCCTGAGTGTCCAGAGGTTGGTACTAATTTGTCCACCAATGTACCTGGAAACATACGGCAAGCCAAATCTCTAGCACACATACACCTGGGGTAGGAGTCTCTGCAAAAGCAGATCAACCTTACACCACAGGAAACTTCAGAGAGGCGACTCCACACAAGATCTGTAACTGCCCCAGCATTTCACCCACCTGGTGTCAATACAGGTTGTCTGAGCAACCACGCATCTGGCTATAGACTGGTGCCTTTTCCTCCTCCTTTCACCCATTTTCACACTATCCAGGGTCATGGCCTGGACTCCATCCCAATCTTCTGGGTATTGGCACACCTACATATGCCAACATCTGGGCCAATAGTTTAGATAAAGCCATTAAAAATGCAACAGTATTTTGAGTCATCAGTCTGAAACTGGGCACAGAGTTCAGAACAGAAAATGAAATTTGCTGCAAACATTCTTATTTCGGAATGCCTTATCAAAATCAAAACCAGACACACCTGAAACCCATGAGCAGATCAGTTTCTGGCTATAGTTTTGCTGCCCTGAACAGCAAAAGTAACCAAAACTATTCTACTGTTTTTCCACTCCTATCCAACTGAATAAACTAAAAAGGCTGCATTCAGAAACACAATAAGCACCACTATGTGAAGGACTGTATCAACTCACTTGCATATCAAATGAACATGACCACTGCCAACACATATTAAAAATGAACAAACATCTGACTAAGCAAAAGGAGAGGAACAAAAATCATTTTTAACTGCAATGCAAGAAGGTAGCAGTGGAGTTCATCCTATTAGCAGAGACAGAAAACCTAACAGATAAATAAGAAGTTGCACTCAAGTGCAAGTACTCAAGCATCTCAAATATTGTATGCAGTTCTAGCACACATATGCAACTCAGTAAGCAGACAGTCTTCTGCAAAGACAGTCACTGTCCCATTCTCAGCATGAATGAGAGGAAATAGGTGTTCATTACAGTGACGTACTTTGGGGGAAGGAAGTGGAGACAAGGACGGGAGTTATTTATTGAATACTGGGAGACACTTGTGGAAGTTGAAAACATTTCCCATAATTAAATGAAAACTGCTGAGAAGTAGCATTGAAGTTCCTATCCTGTCATTGCAGGATTTTCATAAAAAAGTGAAAGCCTATTGAAGTAAGAAGGAACAGACTGCATAAGTGTAAGTGTAAGTATTAGTAATAGTCACTGCCCAAAAAAATATAAGCATAAGCAGGACCCACAAAAGGTATAGCACGAACTCAATTTTCTTCAATTACAATAACTCTTGGATAGACGTACTTCTGTCCACTGCACAGGTCTATTATTCTCTAAAAACAAGTCTAATTAGTGTTAATAAATAGAATTTACAACAAGGAAATTGGACTCTCTCACCTGATAATTTCAGAACTCTACTTCTAATTAACGTGTACTTGTAACATGTTGCTATAAGTAATTACTGACACCCAGGAGTCTTATTTATTGCTTCTTAAAAAGGTCGAACGGGCTTACTTTCCTAATAATATTATTCAGGACAGACAACTTCCATTAAATGTTTTTTTCATAATGCATGTTGTCTATTCATATAAGATAAAAGCCTAATACTCACTTTATTCTTTTAAAGTACCTTTCTTTGAAAGAGCTGAAATTGAAGAAGCAGCTTAAAATGTCTTTCCCAAAAGTTAAAACTGAGATGCACTAGAGCAAAACAGAGATTTTGTACCAAAAGTCTCAGCAGAGCAGCCTAAATACAAAAAAACCTCTCACTACAGGGATGAGAAAAAAAAAAATGGCAAACACTTCAAGGCCACATCAAAGATAGAAGAAACTACAGGATGTTATGAATAGCGGACAGAAAATTCTGGAAGAAACACAGATACCAATGGAAACAAAGAACAAGATGAAATCCATAACACAATTTAGCAGCATGGTTTTGATATTCTTGTAATCTGGGAAGAAAAATACTTATCACAACAGGATGAATACTTCTAGGTGAAGTGAGGGTAAGCTATAACCACATTTTGAAAGCATTTCTCAAAAAAAAAAAAAACACCACAGACCCACAATCCAGATGAGAGATACAGAAGGAGATCAAGTATGAAATTAAGGGTTTATGAGCTTTGGGAACACCTGTTTATCAAAACATAAACTGAAGGTGATAAAACTGCAAATAAGTTATACCAACGCAGTAGCAGAAAGCAGAGATGACGGAAACGAGGAAGACCCACAAAGAACAAAAAACTCCAATGGAGATGTGAAGCATATTTAAGATAAGTGGACTCAAAAAAAGCCCTCCTATCAGCACTGGTCATACTATTAAGAGACCTGAAAAGCACACATGATGGATATGCTCCCATCTTGTAATTAAATGGTTGTAAACAACTGGTTTACAACCAGTTGTTGTAAACAACTGATCCAAGTCTTCAAAATTATGAAAACGAAATTATGATCATACGGATCACACATGAACAGGAAGAAATACTGTGTCACAGGGCCAAAGCAGAGAGCCTGTATCAGCAGTGTGAAACCAAGCTCATTCGCTTGTAAATTGGCAGTTACAACCACAGGAAGAAAAATGATAAGAGCAGCATTCTGCTACTGGAGAAACAGAATAGTGAAATTTTAGCATAAATAAGCAGCAGTTTCTCCAGTTTTGTTTCTGCATTCCAGCCTGCATGTCAAGGTCACCAGAATGGAATGGGAGACTTTTACTGCATTCTTCTTAAAATTCTGCAAGCATTGTACTTCATTGAAGTCTGTATTGTAAAATGATACTTATCTTTTCTGGAAGAGTACAGTCTATACAAGTTAAACAGGCAAACCCAATTCTTGCAACAAGGCTAGTTATTTTTACTTTTTTTTTTTTTTTTCCTCTCCTCTTTCCCCCACTTCTCTTTGTTAGCCATAAGAAAAAAAAAAAAAAAAAAAAAAGAGAGAGAGAGAGAGCATAACAATTGGAAAATGTAAGCCTTAAGCAAATTTTCACATGTTCACCTTGGCTTTTGAGAAAATTGTCATGCAAGGATCCTCAGATGTTGTGTCCCCTACATCATTACCCTTGACAGCTGAAAGCCATTATCTACATGATTTTTGTGGCCAGATAATCATGAGCTGAACACTACTGGCATTAGGAGCACTGAGGCTAAAAGGAGGCCAGTAAATTAATGGCACCATTCTAGGACAAGTTAGGACACAAGGTGAACTACCATTCTTCCACTGAACTCTCACAGTACAAAGACATACCAGACATATGGAAAAAATAATGTCACTACTAACCATACTGAACAGTATTACTTAAACATTTTTGTTACCAAGCTGCCAACTGTGCAGTCTTGAGAAAGAACTACCTTTTTTTTTTTTAATTCTAAGCTTAGATTTCACATCCTCCATATTCTCAAAAGACCATTTAAAAATAGATCCAAGATCCAAGCAGTCTATTATAAAATGCTATCTATAGATATGATGTCATTCCTTGAAAGGACGGTTCTCATCTAAATGCATGACAAGATGAAAAAGTTATTTTTATTTTTGACAGAAGAAACCCCAAAAGAGAAATTAAGAATCTTCCATCTTGCTTGTGGAGAATAGTCTCCTATCTAAGGAAACAATCAACATCAGGAAGTTAAAGGCTTGCAAAGGTGCGAGTTGCTTTACATCTTTCTGCAAATGTTGTGATAGTCATTAAAACACTTAAGAGCAAAATCTGAAAATGACACTGACCTCAAAGGAGTCTAAAATTTTACTCTAACTCCAAGACTCAATTTGCTGCTCTTCCTTTTAGAAGCCATACAAAAATTAAATAAAATATTAAAAAAAAAAAAAACCTCAGATAGACTTATAACAACGGAAAGCGAGACTGCTGTAGCGTTGGTTCTACGCCATTAGATAGCCAGGTCATAAACTATGTCTGAGCACATATTGATCGCCTCCGATGAGGATCAGCAATCAATGCCAGCAGGACACCTCTGGCGCACACAGGCGGGTGACACCGTGCGCTGTGACGTGGCACGCAGCTGCCCAAGACTTCACAGCGCGTCCGACTGCTGCCCCACCCTCCCATATCACAAACCTCCCTTGCAACAGGTGATCATCAAGCTTCAGCAGGTAACCAGAAGGGAGAAGCTGGACAGATTAAAAAGCCATTCAGTACCGCCCAGGGTTCCCAGTCACTGTGACACTGCATTCACAGTGGACTTCAAAGAGCAGCTTTTCCAGAATAAAGCAGCAAAGCAGTTTGTTCCAAAACTCCAGTTCTTCTTCCACTCAGCAATTTTCTATTTAGATAAATCTATTACTCTTACTTCAGCATGTTAATCTATGAATACATTACAGACTCACATATTGAAATCACAGTCCTTGCTTTTTAGTAGTTAACTGCTTTCATTACTGAAAGTCACTCTGTCCTAAAAAAAGTCTAAGCAATTAAAAAAAAAAAAAAGAAGAAACACCTATGTAATGTATTTTGTATCTTAATGTATAATCGCATTAAGATACAAAATAAAAAATAACTATTCAATACTTCAATTTCAAGTGAGCTTATGAGATTAACCTGAACCTAGTCACAGATCATGGGAAAAAAAGAACAGCAAGATGCACACCAGGGAAAAAAAGTGGTAGACAGAAAAATAATGCCAGAAGAAAAATGGTTGAGCACATAATCAGAATCATTATAAACATGGTTTGCTCTTGTATGCTCACCAATCATAAGTACAAGAGTAAGTTCTTGTAAAGAATAGTAAAAAGCTGCAACAGAATTTACAGTCACATAAAGCAATGAAAAATAAAAAGACAGGTCAACATGTGTATCTTGGTAACAAGGAGTACGAGGGGGGAAAAAAAGTCCTTACAGATTTATTTGGATGTAATCTAGAACACAAGCAAAAAAAAAGAAAAAGAAAAAAAGTTGTATTGAAGAATTTGATCTCCTTTAGAAAACTGTTCTATCTTTCCTTCCCCACCTCAGATTTGGGCAAAGACTACTATTTTCTAAAAAAGTCATTTTTATCATTTTAGATTTGTAGCTGAACTTTAGGCACTAAACATTTCAAGTTAATCTATCTAAATAATCAATCTTTTACTAACTACTGTTAAGCCTCTTCACTAGTAAGAGCAGCCCTACTCATTCTCAATGTTGAACATTAAAGATCACTTCAAAAGAAAAGTACAAATGATTTTTTCCTGCTTTGTACCACTGAACTACCAAGTGGCAGGTGTGCAGTAATGCACTGAAATTTAAGGAATTCTCATTATGAGCAGATCTGCAAGATATGGAATAGGTCATGGTATAAGAGAATCCTGCATGGTTGCACAGTTGAAAGCAATCTAGTACTGAAACATTTCAATACTAACACCAAACACTGATCTTTCTTCAGGTACTAATACAGAAAAAAGATTTTTTTTTGATATACATATATATATATTTATATTTAGTTCACATATATTTTTAATCAAGACAGGCAACAAAGGTTCCAAACTGTTATTGCATTCTTACGTTAAGAAGGCTGATAAAACCTTTTTATGACAATAAGGATTAATAAAAGGTTTTGTATCTATCTGATTAATAATAAATTGACCAGAATATTCTAGAATGTCTACTGTCACAGTGTAAATTGCCCACTAATCCACAACAGGGTTCAACAACGAATAGAGTTCAGAAGGGTATCTATTTCTATGAAAACCGTAAAAATCCTCCCTGCATTTCCCTGCAACCTGCTTCTAAGTTAAGCAAGCAGTGAGTCTGGAGCATGAGTTTGGAACATAGGCCTTCAGATTCATTTCAACCAAAATTAAGTGTATGATCCTGTGGCTAAATATGAGATGGCGCAGACCAGAACTCACGACTGCAAAAGGCAAAGACTTTTTTTTTTTATATTGGTTTGTATTACTGTAAAATAGAAGAAAGCAAATCTCAGAACTATAAGAGGTAAAAACAGAACACAGTTCTAGATGGTTCCTTGCACATCCTTAGATGAAAATCACATAAAGTAACTACATGAAGATCAGCATTAAGGTAGTGCGTTTTTTCCTCTTCACCAGTAGAACATAACCTGAGTGCCTATACACTTCTGTAGCGATAATAATCACATATAATTAGAGATGGAGGAGATACGCTACAGTAACGCTGGTTATGTTTCAACAAGTATTACCCAATAGGGATTCCATAGGCTTTCTAATAAATGCTGCAGTAAAATGCTAATTTAAACTTGAAGGTTTTTAACTCTTTGTCCTACAGCTATATTCTATACCATAATAAAAAAAATAATTTTTAATATGTAAATGTACTTTTAACTCAAAATTTTTAAGAAGTGAATATTAACCACAAGCACTTTTAACTGCAGTTTCAGAATTATTTAGCTGACTAAACAAGATGCCACACAGACAGCACCGTATGTTTTTGCAAGTTAATTAACTGGACTTATAAAAATCAAACTCTTCATCTTCCTTCTAACTGTTCAGAACCAAGAAGCACTAAGAGCAAATGTACCTAAGTGCAGAGTTCAACAGAAGAAGTCCACATTCATAAGCAGTTCCTTCTACCTAACAAGGTTCTTAATCTACTTTGCTCTAGTGCTGCTGTTTCAGATTAGTCAAGCATGTTTTCCACACAATGCACGATTCTCATTTTCACCTCCCTCCTAAGTATATGGACCTTTCATGAGGAAAATTCAAGGTAGACCTTCTGTTTGTCCCATTTCTTAACAAAGAGAAAAAAAATAGTAGTATTTCATTTTAGTATCTTACTCTGTATGGTATGTGTGAATAACTTGAAGATAGGACTAAGAATAAAAATTAAAAAGCTTTATGAATGTTCTTTCACTGCACTGCACAAAAGGCAAAGAAGAGAAAAAAGTGAATATAAAGATTAAAGGAATTCAGTCAAAACAAACTTATGGGAAAATCTACACACAAATTCCTGATCATGGAGAGTATTTTATTACTTTAGTATTGCAGGACCAGTCAAGAGCACTTTGCCCATGATCCACACAAATATTATCAATGTTTTATTATTTGATGAATTGCTTCTTTCAGAAGAGGGTGGAAAAAAGGAAGTAGCATTTTTTTTAAACCTATTCAAACTTCCCCAAAAGGTTAAGGTCATGGCTCTGCAGAGGAAAAGCTTTCAGTTTCATTTATTAGTTTTCCTGTATGAAAAAAAAAAAAAAAAAAAAAAAGAGAGAGAGAAAGACACATCCTGTTGAGAACATCTTGAAGGTTACAACTAGAAGAACAAATATATGTATGTATTGACATCTCTGTTTCTCTTGCACAGGATATTAAACTCTCAGTGAGGAATAACGCCTCACATGTAGATGAGGCACCTAGGGCCCTGGTTTAGCAGACATGGTGTTGATGGGTTTATGATTGGACTTGATGATCTTGAAGGTCTCTTCCAACCCTAATGATTCCATGATTCTGTGTATGTTGGGAGCATACATAATTTCCTTGAGGTCACAGGTGTAATTGATGTGGAGAAAGACAGGAGCTTCTTTTTTTTTCTGATAGGATTTAAGTATGTCAGATTCCTTCCCTACCAGGAAACTTCAGGAAATTTATGCTCTACTGCCACAATGTACTCCTTTTTTCTATAAAAATGAGTTCCTCTGTTCAGCACACTCCACTAAAATAAGACACTTCTGCATATTAATAACTTTTGACTAATACAGATCAAGGCATACAATAAAATGCTCAAATACACACAGGCTGCAACTCTGCTGCTATTTTTGTCAGCTGAATTGACTAAAGATTTGCACGGGCCCAAGTTAAATATATTCTAAAGGCACAAAAGCCACCGACCCCCAGGCAGATGATTCATCACAAACACCAGTAACTGCTCACCTAGCTAAATGCCAGGTGTGATACTCACACACACAGCCAAGATTTTAAGCAGCAACGCCAGCAAGGACGCTAACGGGGAAGAAACTACGAGGAGATGGCGTCAGAACAAATAAATAAATAAATATAAAACGAGGCGAGTGTAAAGCTTTTCGGCTTTATTCATCTCGCGTGAAGGCGCCGTGAGAGGCCACATGGGCCGCGACGGCGCCCAGGGCCGTTACCTCAACGGCCGTTACCCCGCGGCCGTTACCTCAACGGCCGTTACCTCCACGGCCGCTCCCCCTCCACCCGCCGCGCAACGGCGGCGCACGAAGCGCATCGCCGCGCCAGCCGCCCCCTCCTCCTCCGGCTGCCCATGCCCTGCAGGAGAAGGAGGAGGAGGAGGAGAAGGTTCCCCCCGCGCTTCAGGAACGTTCCCCTCCCTCCATTCCGCATCCAGCCGGTTAAAACCCTCAGGGCGACCTCGTCTTCAGCCCCCCCACTCCCGGCACCGCCACGGCACGCGCGCCGGAGCGGAGGGGGAAGCGAGGCGAGGCGCAGGGCTCCCCCCTCCCCTTCCCCCGGGGCCAAGTTGTAGCGGCGAGAGGAGGAAGAGCGAAGGAGGAGGGCGGCAAGGGGGCAGGGGATGCTGCGCCCGCCGCGCCGCGCCGCCCCGCCCCGCCGCCGGGCTGCCGAGCAAATGGGGCTCCGCGCAGGGGGCTGCGGANGCCGCCGCCGCATCCCGCGGCGGCGCCGCGCGGCTCCTTACCTGCAGCGTCACCTCCTCGGGTCTCCAGTGGGGCCGCAGGCGGCGCAGGAGCTGCAGGGCGCCCTGGCGGTAGCCGGGCCCCTCCCGCTCGCTCACCGTGATGTCCAGCTTGGGCACCTCCGGGGAGCCGGGCGGGACGTGGATGTAGTTGGACATGGCGGCAGGCGGCGACGAGACGCGGGGCTAGCAGGCGATGCGGGCGGGCGGGCGTCTCCTCGGCGGCGGAGCCGGCAAGTGAGCGGCGGCGGCAGGGGGGGGAAATTTCCACTCGGGCTCTCGATAAAGCGGCTCCACCTCCCCCTTCCCCTCCCCTCGCCGCGGCGCGGAGCAGCCTGGGAGAGCGGGCGGCGCTTGCCGGCCCCGGCCCTGCGCCCCGCACCTGCCCGGGGCCGNCCCGCCTGGCTTCCCCGCGCCCCTTCTCGGCCTCCCCCTGCCCCTTCGCGGCCCGCCCGGCCTCCCCGCGCCCCTTCGCGGCCCGCGAGGCGCCGGTGTGGAGCGGTGAAAAGCGGCTCGGTGCCGCTCCGGGAAGGAGCGCGGTGCGCAACTGCTGCGGGGCCCCCGCGGGCGGCGCGGGGCTGGTGCGGGCCGGCGAGCGGGGAGCCGCTGCTGCTGCTGTTTGCTTTGCCTTTGTGGTTTCTGTGGCCGCCTTACTGTGCCTTTCATTTATGTGTTTGTTAATTATCGGCCCCTGCAAGTGATGTTCCTGCTCGCCACCTTCCCCCGGTCGCGTTCCGACAGTTTGTAGTGGTGGTTCTTTGTGGGATGATTTTTATAGGCCTCAATAACTAAGGTAAATAAATGGATGATAATAAAAATAGCGGGAGTGCTATGCATGCACAGTGACTTAATCATCTTCTGAAATACCATCCTTTGCTCTAGGTAAATGGAAGAGTCATGCTCTGCCCTTCCCTCCCCTGCCTCTTTGAGTTTCTTCTTACAGACTCTTTTTAATTTATTTCCTTTTCAGGCTTTACAGAGCAGCTTAAATTTGTATTTACCACCAGACACCAAGCCTCTACCAAGCTCTAACAAAACAGCATTTTTTTTTCCCCCAATCTAAGGGGAAAAAATAAGGTGGAATAATGAGCCTGGTATTTTGGTATTACCCGTAATCTTCCTAGGAACATTGGCTTCCCCAGCACCTTGTGTGAGCCTAGCTAGGAAATGCAGAAGATTCAAGTCAGTTCCTCTGTTGTGAAATGAGTTTATTAGCCAGCCTAGGGCGCACTAATTTGCACCTATGCAAACAGAGTAATTGTCAGAAATTGTGGCTCTGCCTCAAAGAGCTTCTCTACTAAACAGACTCAGGTCAGGGGAAATCTGCGTAACAAATATTCGCACTGAATGATGCAGGGAAGGAAGCAACTAGTGCTACAGTTTTAATTCCCATTGATTTTATACATGTTCCTTTTCAAAACTGCAATGCATTAGTAGCCTTTCCACTTCCTGCGTTACTATCTACTTGTGAAACTCTTCTGTTTTATCAGGAAATGTGGTCTTCCTGTTACCGAAGGCTTTTGCATAACCTGGTTGTATATATCAGCACTTCTATCCCCACTATTTCTGATGAACATCTCACCTTCCCATGATATTTCTTCCTCATATGGTTACCTGCATGCCTGTCTCCTCAGACAGCGTTCAGCATTTGGAACAGTCTCTCTGTCAGCAATTTCTCAAGTCGGTTACTTCATAAATCTTTTTATATATACATTAACTTTGGTGTCCTCTTCCACCTGGACTTTCATCCTGATGCTCCTCCAGCGTGTAAAATCTTTAGAGCAAGGGGTGTGTCTTTGTGGACATTTAATAAATAACATTTCCTTCTGCTGTGTGTATATGAAAAGTAACATTTACGGATTAGTGTTATTACTGTAAATATATAAATAGCCTCTTCCAACAGAGATTTAAAGGGTCTATATAGAGGGCAGATTTTAGGGTCACAAATATAATGTTACCCTGTTTAAATCTGTTCCTTACAAAAAACTAATTAAAGTGCTCTTGCCCTTTATTCTGCTTCTGCTACTGGCTTTTTATTCTCTAAGTCACCACTTTTTTAAAAAGTTCTTTATCTCCCTGTTTTGATTTGTCTATTTCCTCTATTATTCTACTCTACTTATTCTCTTCTTTGTCATCTTTAAACCCTTAAAATTTGTCTTTACACTTAAATTCCTTTCTGCTACAGAAAATACTTCTTTAAACATACTAAGAGATTTAATCAGTTATACATGTTCAGTCTTAAAAGTTAGTATTACCCCAGTGACTTGGTACCACACACACGATCTGATGGAATGATACATGGTCCCTGACTTCTGCTCAGGCAGTTTGGTAGATGATAAGCTAGACTTCTTTATGGATTAAGGCAAAGTGACATTTTTGTTAGAGGAAAATGTCAAAGGTTGAATGCCCTGGCTTCCATGTGCTAAAGTCAACAAGAAGCGGTCTGCATAGCAATCAAGCTTGCTACTGCTGAACATAACACTTACTGCTCTCAGAAGCTCTGGTACTTTCAGTTGTTGACACTGAGAAGCCTTGCAAACTTACCAAAGCCTTGCTAAATTTCCAGAAGTTGACTGACCATGAATACATTCTAAGCAGAAAGGGAAATGCTGGAGCAGTCACAGTGCTCAGACTGGTTGGGAATTAAGGGAATTGAACTTCTGTCTGCTAATATTTATCGAGTAGATGAAAGAAGGAAGAATGTACAGGCAGAAGGACCTTAATCTTTTCTGCTCTTCTTGTTTGTTCCCGTTATGCATGGGGAATTCTTCATTATGGTGTTAAAACAGTTCAATAAGGGTTATACTATTAGCTATAATATATATATATAAAGTGTGTATATATATATGTAATATATATAATTAGCCTTGTTACTGCCCCCTTCACCTTTTATTCCCTGTTCCCATGAGTTGTATACAAATCAAAAGCCAGAATATGTGTTCTGAATTCTGGGATTCTTTCACAAAGTTGCCAAGAATGATTTCTTTCCATAGCCTGCAAACTATGAAATTTATTGCTAAGATCTAATGGGGTTCTCACAGGTTGCTAAATGTTCAAGTGAGCTGTAGGCTTGTTCTAAAGACTTGATATTGCAACAAGTAGGAGTTTGGGAATAAACAGAATGCCTTTTCTCTTAATGCCTGATATCTTTTTAGATACACTGTATTGAATTCAAGTCAGCAAAAGGCTGATCTTGTGGATTTATGGACCATGGAATTTTAAGAAAACCCTGTATTTTAGTTTTCTCCCAGGCCTACACTCATAACAAACAATTTTGGTATTGACTTCCTACAGCCTGTTTGACCTGCTTATACTTGCTATTTAGGCATTCTCTTTTCTTTCCTCTGCTAATCAGAAACTAGCTTGTTTCATTTATTCCTGTGTTCTTCACCTTGCCTTTAGGTTAGTACTGGGAGTCTTGTAAGCTCTTTAGAAATAAAAGAAGGAAAGAAATAGAAGCGTCAGGCTCTGAACCAGTTTTAACTTCCCAGATGCAGTTTTCCTGGCAGCTTTCCAAAACCCAGTAATTCAGTAATTGCTTCTGAAGAACTCAGTGCAAAAATGTGACTATAAATGGAAAATATACTCCTTCTAGCCATAATTAATTTTAATAATAGTTTGCATGCCTGAGTCTCAAAATACTGTCTTTATATTTTCCTAATCTTACAAATATAAAAATTGAGTTATAAGAAGATTAAAACCTGCCATTAGACCAGTCAGTCAGAGGGTCTGGAAATAATTTTTGACTTCCAGACCAGTCCTTTAATCACAACTTTTCTTCAGTGCTTTAAAGAATGTCATCTCTGTTGATTATCCAGTATGTGTTATTTGTGTCAAGATGAATCACATCTCTGTACACACACTGTTAAACTGTTATTCAACTCCTATATTTATTTATTACATTGATTTTTAAAGTGCCTGGTGCCCTAACATCCATATTGATTTACTTGATGCATTTTGCAACACAGAAAGTTAATAGTTCTATCATATGTTTATTGTGCTCTGTAAACAGATTTCATTTTCATCTTGCTGCATACTAGCTTGAAATGTATTATTTTATAAAAATCCTGACAGTTTACAAGTGCCTTCAAGATCGAAGTTGCTTGGTGTATTGTGTAAATGGTAAAAATCCATTTCTTGTGCAAGTTGCTTGACAGAAGAAGGAATTATAGCTTTTCCAGTATATTTTTGAAAGCCATGTATGATAGCAGACTAGAACCCTCAATGCTCTGCGGTTTTACAACTTAGTTCTTAAATAGTCTAGCAATTAGAGACAGTCCTTGGACACATTGCATAGGATAAGCCATTTGTTCACTATCTTAACTGTATTTTCTTCCAGTATGTGAGTATTGCTGTGCACAGTGTCATCACTATAAGAGATATGAATACATGTGAAACAGTTTAGTGGTTTCCAGCTCTTTTCTCCTGGAAACTCTAGAAGTTTCTAGAAGTTTCTAGAAATCTGGGTATCTGACTAAATAGGCTTGGTTACCTCCAAGGTCACTTCAGATCCACAGGTGTTTTTCCCTCTCTTTTGATTCTGGCAGTGAGTCTGTGATGTGCAGGCTAAATCACCATGACTAGTTCTTCAATGACACATCCTGCAACAATCAGGAAATCTGGCCTCAACTGAGCAAATCACTTAGACATGCGCTTAAATTAAGCTCAGTTCAACAAAGAAACCAAACCTGCCCAAATCAGGAGGACCAAATACATGCTTATACTTAAGCAGGTGCTAAATTAATAGGAGCAGTTGAGTAAGGAATGGTGTGATTTTTCCATTCTGGTAAGACTAAATTGCATATTTGTTTATGCTTATTTATAAAGGATGATAGCCATTGGGTATAAGGAAAGAAGAGAAAAAATTCCTACTGATAATACTCTCAAAAATGGCAGTTAAATAAAGCAGCACAAAATCAGCAGTAAGACCAGCACTTGCATTTTTTTCATATAAATATTTGTATTTTAAGATATTAAGAGTAATTACAAGTTAACTGATCTTAACTAAAGTTAACCTGTATATGCATCCAAGGGCTCAAGGGCAACAAGTACGCACATTGGGTTAATAGCCACAGACAGTCTACGTAAGCAGATTTGGAATGCTCTGCATGCAAGAGCAAATTAATCTGCAGTAATATAAGAGGAGTTGAATGACTTTTATATTTTCTTGAAGCTTAATTTTACTAACATATAGACTAATCAGACATCCTCCTGTGAAGAAAAGTGATAAACTTTAGTAGTTTGAAACATTCTCTGTGAATAAAGGAAACATCAAATGTGCATTGGAGTGTTATGTAAGCTTGTAAAAGAAGCCTAAAAGACTTTTTCCCGCCCCCCACTGTTTTTAAGGTACTACCAGAATGTGATTCTCTGTTCCCTAGTGAAATCTCTAACCAATAGTCATAGTTTACAAAGTGAGGAGGAGAATTAGGTGAACTAAATTAAAACAAAAATTGTCCTAGAATCTTGAGAGACGGAGAGTCTGATTGTAATGTATGAATGACTCAATTCACACTCAACATGAACCAATAATCAAGAAGGTGGAAAGGCCAAAGAGGGTGGCAAAGAAGAGAAGGGAGAGGAGTGAGAGAAAGAACAGAAGGTTGTTTCCACGCTGTGTCAATGCAAGAAGAAATCACTAGCCTGGCATGGGTGTCTGTCTCACCCAAACACTATTCCAGGTGACCCTCTCGTTGACTGCAAGGGCTGCAGAATCAGAAATCCTGCTTCTTTCTTACCCTTGTACCTAATCCAGGAGAAGGCCTCGCGACCAGGGCCTGTCCCCTGCCCCAAAGGAGAGCCGGGTGCCAGGGTTCAGGTTGGGATTAGGGCCTGTGCCTGGGCAGAGGCCGGGCCATGGTGGGGCTGCCCCAGCTGGTGGCCTGGGGCTGGGCTGAGATGGGGCTGGGGAGACCTGGTGTGGGGAGGGACAGGCCAGGCCAGGGGTGCCCGCAGGAACCTGCCTGTGTCCCCACTGTGGGGCAAAACAAACCTGGCTTTCCAGCAGCAAATCTTGACCCTAGAAGGTCAAACTCGTGTTTGCTTTCTGAACCCACAACTGTAGGACAACATCTCAGTCTAGGGCTTGTATTTACTCCCAAAGTTGGGAATCTCAGGGATGAGAGGGTTTGCCAAAGCAAACCTTGTGTGGACACAAGAGCAGACACACAACCTGAGACGCATGTGCACACTGCGGGTATCTTTTACAGCCTTCTCTGTTTGCATCTGCTGCGAAGCTTGGGAAACTAGAGAATTTGTCAGCTTTGCTTAACAGTACTTTCACCTGTTCAGGGAGAGCTTTAAATTAAATTTAGAGCTATGGGTTAATAACAATAAAACTCTAGCAAACAGTGAAAAGGGCCAAAGCCTCTGTCTTCTTGCATGAGGCTGTGGAGGAGGAGAATTGTTAGCCTGAGTCCTGACAAGGCAGAAAACAAGTAAGCGGGAGTGTCGCTGAGGAGGAGGGCAAGGAAAGTTGCTAGCACAGGAACATCCTGTCTGACCAGGCGGTCACCAGGAGTGCAAGTGGAATTCCAAATTTAAGACTTTTATCACAACACCTAGAAGGAGAACTGGAAGCCTCACTGCAGTGTAAACACATATAGTGTTAATCATTACCAGCTTTCCTGAATTCTTCTTCCTTCTCATATTCCCTTCAAAGTATTTCACTGCATACAACTAATTTACTGCTGCAGTCTTTAAACTTGAAGAGCTGATGGCTTCTCTGGCTTGTTTGGATCTGCGAATCTTTTAGCACATGCAAAGGAGAGAATGTGAATTCCTGCTCTGTCTCCCTCTGTGCTGCGGCGGCTGCAGCGGCCAAGGTGAGAAGCATCTTGCCCAGGGCTGGCATCTTGCACTGCTTTGCTAACTGGCGCTCCCAGTTCTCCCACAACACAGCAGAGCCGCCTTTGCAAGCACATCGCAGCTGGAACTCTTCATTTCATTCCTGTTGCTCAGAATTTTCATTTTTTATCTTGACTTTGGAATTCAGTTACTAGCATTTTTACATAGAAGATACTGTTTTCCCTGGTATCCATTACTATTGGCTGTGCTTTCAGTACCATGGGAGCTTAGTCAGCTGTTAATACAACTGAGAGGCTAAGACTTGTTTTTCTTCTTCTTATCCCTTTCACCCAGTGGAAGGTTTCCTGCTGCTCACTGTACTGATATTTGATATCCTGCCTCCAACTGATGTTCATCTTTAACTTACTTTTAAAGAACATGGTGTCAACTAGCTCTGTTAATTATCATTTTGCCCCTTTTTTATACTGCTTTGCAAGCTATTTTGGAGGTATTGCTTCAGAGGAGAATTTTTTTCTTTGCTCACCAGACTAGCTCTTCTGTAATCAAAAAAAAAAAAAAAGTTCTCATGCTTTGTAACCCTGTATTTATTTAATCTACAGAATTAAAAGAATGCTTACTGTAAACAAAGGACTCATCATCAGCTTTTCAGAACATCTGTTACAAGTAATATTGTAAAAGAAGGGAATTTGATTTCTTGGTGTTTCTCTAGATGCGGTTTATGTTCTAATAGATTTTCCTGATAATCCTTGTTCCTCTTTTTTTTTTTTTTAATGAGAAATGATCATTCTGACCCTATCAATTGCCTACATTGGAAATAAACAGTAGGAATCTTTTAATATAAAGTTATTGATCATTTAATCAAATGTATCACTTACAAGACCTGGTAAAAACTGTTTTTTGCTCTCTTTAAGATAAGCAAATGAGTAAAACAGTTCTAAACCTAAGAACCTAAAGAACCTCTAAAACCTTATTCTACCATGAATGTAGAACACTTTTGTTATCTTTAAGAGTAATTCTTTCTCACTGGCCGTAACTTAAGGATCTTTGGGAACAGGATGCTTTAATCTGTAGGAAAAAACACCATATATCAAAATAAAAATACCTCAACAATATTTTAAAGGCACAGTGATTTCCCTTATAATCTCATGGTTTAATTGCCCCATTTGCGTATTTATAAAAATATCTTCAATATCAGCAGGTGTTTTCATAGAAAGCAGAGGCTTCTCTGACAAAGAAAAGCTCAAATATAATGTTTCACCTGGTGAAAAAGAGTCTAGGAAAAAATTAATTTCATATCGTGAGGTATCATGGGACGTGAATGCAATGCAACCTACTGCATTTTTCATGCTGTCCTTGAAAGAGGTGTGATCAGCAAGCAGAAAAACAGAGTACTTAAGAAACATAGTTACTATAAAGTTCAGGGTTTCCATCCTAAATTGGGAAACAATTTTAAGCATACAGTAATAAATAACAGAAGATCTGCATGGTAGAGAAGCTTATAATCAAAGTTCAAGAAACAGCTGAAATGGCCACAGAACTATGTCTTTGACTGAATTTTACTGAACCTTGAAATGAATTCCGGTTTTATATGAACAAAATATGTTTCCATGCGTAGAAAAGCTGAGTGAATGCAGTGAAAACAGGTCTTTCTTTTAAAAAAAATAATTACCTTTATGTCTCTTATCTTTACTCCAACAAAACCTATTCGCCATGAATTTAAAATAAAAGAAAGCATTTTTAATTGTTATAGGTCTGTGGAAAACACTGCTTTGGGCAGTTAGTTAAACTCTGTGGCTGAATAATTTTATGGTTGATAATAATACCTGCAGGTACAGTACATGGCAAGATAAGGATAATTAAGATAAGGGTAATTAAATCTTATTCTTGATCTGTATAAACTAAAACTAAAAAACAGGAGGGATTTTTTTCTTCCAAACTTTATGTTAGGTGCAGCACTGCATACGTTTTTTTTTAAGCCTTTGTTTCTTGCATACTTCTGGCAATAGGACAGTGGATCACAGGTATCTTCTGATATCAGATTATTTTTTAGTGACTTTGACTGAAAATCATAAGGCCTGCAAACAAATAAGCAGTCATCTACAGTGAGAGCAACTCCTTGAATTATATATATATATATATATATATTCAGAAGGGTGTAAAATGGTGTGTACTGATTGAACTACAAAATTCACGTATATAAATGTTTTAGTACATTTGGAATTTCTAAGCTGAGAGCACCTTAAGAACTCAAATGTGTTTCTGCATTAAGCAGTCAGCGCACATGCTTCTGCACGTCAGCGGGGAGATCGGAGAGAAAGAGGGAGTTCTGCCGCTGAACATTTCTTCTCCCTTAATGAGCTTCCCAGCCCTTCACCGGCTGCTGAGGAAATCCAGGTCCTTAGAGAATTCTGGATAATTCTGTGTATCAGTGGTGATGCAAGTGTGAAACACATATGTCAGCTTTTACTTTCTATTCCTCTACTTTTCTAATTACACCCTGATAGGCAATTATTTTGGTTTTTGTTTGTTTTTTGTGTTTGTTTGTTTTATCATCTTCTCTGACTGATGGACAAATCAGCGTGTCTCTAAAAAAGGAATCCTAAAATGTATCAAGCAGGGTAGCCCCAAAAGACATTAGGAATCAGGGGTTTTAAAAAAGCAGTGTGGAGATCTCATCTGAAGTACTGTGTACAATTCTGGTCTCATATGCTCAAAACTGAAACAGGTAAGAGAGGTCAGGCATAACAACACGACCAGGCAGATGGAGACCTATAGTCTCTTGTAGGAAGAGTCTGGAAGAGCTTGACTCGTCCTATCTAGTGAACAAAAAGTTCACAAAAGTAGTGTATGGACAGAACCATCCTTTACAAAAACATTAGAGTAGATATACCCTGAAGGGAAAAGATCTATTTAGGCTAAAAGACAACCCTAGTGTGCATAAAATTGGCATAAAGTGCTATTGAAGTTCTAGTTCGAAATTTGTAACTATGCAAAGAGATTCCCCAACAGTCTTCAAGTATGAGTTATATGGACAAGAACTGTCTTTGAATTTAAATCCATGCTCGATTTTTATTATTAAGTTTAAGCATTTGATCTTTTTCTGACCCTAAGCAAGAGGGATATTTCATGGTTGTTGCTTTTTAAAGCTTCAGTACATTTTATGCACATACCGAACTGCTTCCCAGAATGCACCCTTTTAATTCGAAGGGGAGGGAGTTGATCGACAAGTTAACTAGCTATATATTACCACTGAAAAGAACAATGAGCTTAGTTTTATTACAAAAAAAGTTTGATAGCATATCATCTTTAAGAAATGCCAGACATTCCTAATGCATTTATTCTGATCATAGAGGGAATTGAAGAGTAACACCCAGCGAGCTAGCTGTACTTCAAATTTAGTGTCCTGCTGTTTGGCAGTTTGGAAAGAAAGAGAAGATGCACAGAAGCATGACCAGTCTAGATCCCACACTACTTCAGTTTTGAGTTTTGGTACCATATAATGATCTGCTGTGGCTAAAATATAATCACTCTTTCCAGATTACTTTTCAGCTACATCAAGTACATGATTTGGTTCCTCACAATTTGGCATGACCAATTAATACAGATGTAAGGATCACATTTTAGCATATGCCAGACTACTCTAAAGTAATTGTGGGAAAAAATGTATGTAGCCACAAAGAACATAAAATGAAGGCATAACTGGTCTGTGAGCTGAAGGTTCCTCTCCACTGGGAGTCTTTCAGTATCACAGATTGATTTTAAATGTAGCAGCATGCTCTGATAGTGCAGGTTCAGTCTGAAACTGGAAGAATTGTGGCTGCAAAGACTGCATCTGAAGGAAAGAGCTGTTTGTGCATTGCTATGTGCAAAGGACAAACGCTGTTGTATGTGTTGTGTCCATGGACACAACTTCAAATGCTTATCATACACCCACGGATGAGCCAAAAAAAAAAAGATAGCTTTGCAATAAGTGAATTGCAAGTGACTGTTAAATATTTAAAATTACAAGCGGAGTCCTTATACTTTCCACACTTTTCTGTTTATTTCCCTCTGTTTCAGCCTCTTGCACTGCAGTCTAAGACACTCAGATGTGCCTTCAGGAGGGCCTTCAGGTGCAGGTGAGTATGCATGACAGTAAAACCTAACACATATGCATTGCAAACATTTAATAACCTATGCATAAGAATTACTGCCTGCAGAGAACAAGCAGGATTTTTCTAACAGAGTTTCACCTTAACTCACTGATTGTGCTTTAAGATTGCACAAAATCTAACCGCATCAATTACTAATATTGTATCTGTGGCTATGGATTAGTTTTAATAGGCCATCTGCAGTATAACTAATCTATTACGATAGTCCATGCGTTGTCAGATCCCAATGACATGGATGAAACCAGTGACAGAAACCAAACCCAAGCACTTACGTTCGTGTTTTAATAACCCAAGATTTTATATGGGAGATATCACAAGAAAAATGCTTCAAATGCTATCTGACATGGTTAGTGCTTTTTTAAACTTGAAAATCGATGCTATCATGCTGCTTCTCCCCACAACAGACAATAACAAGGTTAAAATAATATTAGGTATGTCTTAATTTCAAAACAATCCTCGAAAATGAAGGCCGAAATGCTCAATCTGTTGACCTAAACCGCTGAATCTTAGATAGACATTGAGATAATCTCAGACATAAATGAAAAATCACTGGAAAGGAACCACAGATAAAACATGATACTAAGGCCAACAGTGGTTAACTCTTTGGATTCAGAGAGTATACTACAATACAGTATGCAAAAAAATCAAGGCCATGCCTTTAGACGGGCCATAGCTTTGGGAATAGACTCTTGAACTAATAATCTTTGTAAACTATTAGATGGATACTTAGGTTGTCTTTTAAAGCTGATTATATCAATCTTGTGTGCCTTTTTTAAGTAAAGTGTTCGGGAGGGAAATCAATAAATTCAGGAAAAAATAGTTGATTTTAATACTACTGAAGGTCATTTGGGAGTCATCTTAAAATGGGTACTATAAAACCAAACCACAAAATTAGCCTTTTATTATTAATATATTCATGATTAATTCATTATTGTTTTATTATATGTATAGATGGATCTACTGCCAAAATCTTATTTCAGCTTACCTCTTTAAGACTGTTAGGATTTGCCAACATAGGTCTGTTCTCAGTCCCTAATTTTATTCATGACCAGTGGGCTACTCTCGCTGCTCCCTGAGTCTCTGTTCAACTTTAGCACATTAAAGATGCTCAGTTGTCTCACAAAATTATTAAGAAGTATTATTAAGTTATGCACCTAGCATACACTTCTCAAGTTGGGCTGTTCATAATCATCTTTGTTGATAAAATCAAAGCAATCTCTCTCAGATGCTATCAAGACAGTCCAAGGTGATGATCGTAACTCTTCTGTACATAAAAACAAAGAAATGTCAGAACAAGTCTGATGAATGAGATTTTTTGTACTTTGAAAGCAGAGACACTGTCCTCATATTTCAAAAGCTCAATAAATTGCAGTTAACAGGGTCAAATGCAGCATTGAACACAACTTTGTCAGGAATGAATTATGACAGCACACAGAGAAAAAGCACAAGATGCCAGAGAGCAGCATCTTTCATTAGTTATGCTTATAGCAGGTTTTACTGTACGAGACTTTCCACTTAAGAAGCAAGGTAGAAAGCAGAGAACATGAAGATTTTCACTCAAAGGATGGTAATCAAGGGAGTGAAATGGATTAATTCACAATAATTCAAATGGGCAAGTACTAAGGCCATCCACCTTCTTTTCTTTCCATTCTGTAAAACATAGTTATATGCACCTAAGGTTATACATAAATTGGATTATTTTGGTAAAGAGTGCTGTGTATGGTTGTAGCTCTCCCACAGGTCCAAAGCTCCTATCCCTTCTCTTTGATGGGATACTTCCCCCTTGATCCCTAAGGGAAGTGGGAATATGGATAGGAATAGGATACTCATCAGTAAAAAAATTACTTTGTTAGAAGCCATCACCCTGATCACCCCAGTGACCCATGTGCAGCAGATGGACTTTCTTTGGACTTCGTCAATCTTCATTTGCCACATAAGCTTACTCTCAAAGATCGCCTAAGCCTGCTCCCCAGTACAGACCACTAAAGTCTACGGCAGCAAGCACAGTTCTTCCACACCACACGGGACACAAAACATGACAATTCAACACAAGCTTGCACCTTCCGTTTGGGGTTTCTTGCCCACCCATACCTTCTAAGAGCTCTGGATAAGAAGGAGCCAATTTCTTCTATTAGTTCCCCTATTTTCTTCTGTTATTTTCCCAGAGAGCCTGGAGAGAAAGTTTTTCCATCGAGCTTGTGAAACAATTCACGTCACAGCAATCTCATTTTTTCCTACTTTCTTGGTATGTCACAAACACTCTGTTAGGCTGAGCTTCGGGGGTATTTTCTACAGCCGCAGAGCACTTTTCACAACAAATTGATAAATAATGATAAAAAAGAAAGTGAATTACAGGGGTATTACTTCAGGTTTCAAGTTTTAAGCTTCTAACTTTACCAGCTTGACTGGAGAGCTTAGTTTTTATGCTCTCTAGGTACTAAGTGGAAAAACAGAATTCAGATCCAGAGTCTCCTTCCCTGTCCCTTCTGGCTTGGCATGAAAGCCAAACTCCTAAAACAAACAACGTGAACCTCTCTGTTTCAGATGTTTTGACAGCGAAGGAGTATCAGTGTAGACACAAGCCTGCATTCCATGCTTCTATGAAGTTAAATATGCTGCTGAAAGCAAAACTCAGCAAGTTTGCTTTACAGTTTTATATATGTACATATATTCAATGAAACTTTGATGTATAATTTTTTAATGTTTAATAACTTACAATAACATCACACATATTCCAAATGGAACACTAGAAGCAAAAGTATCACATGGTTCTTAAGAAGTACATTTGTTTTAAGTTTTAGAAAACAAAGATTTATTGTTTTGCTTGTAATCCAATTTAATCTCTTTAATGCACTAGGAAATAACTTGCATATCTGCTGAAATATCATGAAGACTGCTCTATAGATATTTTATGTAGTTACTATACTTTAGTCTTCTCTGAAATAAAGATGAATTGGCTGCAGAGCACGCATGTACTCTTGTTGCCTATGTCACAGCTGTTAAGACAAATTATAGAAATCACAGCTTTTACAAGCACTAGCCCACTGTGAAATTTCAGACCATCATTTGTGATCCTAAGAGCAATTTCAATATCTAAAAATGCATGTTTATTAATACTTCCATTTTTTAGGAAAAGTAAATAAACCTAAAAACATATATTTATTATATACTTATAAAAATGTATATATTGCATATATATTTACTATATTCACACAATGAAAAAGAGGAAATATCAACAATGTTTATCAGCAGAAAGAAAAAAAAAAACAGTCCATGAAACATAACTGTTTTAATAATGTGCAAGTTCAATCAACATAACTTGCAATTCCAGTTATGTTTCATTTCTTCGACTGAACCCTGTAAAGGTGAAAAGGCAGAAATGTTCAAAGTGTCACAGAAGGTCTATTTATGGTTTAATGATATAAACACTGTTGCTGATAATTGCACTTAATTAAATTATTAACTAGGTGTTGACTAATTAACTAGGGCTTTGTAAACGTGACGTATTCTTAATAGCTATTATTATGGTACTGTTTGTAACTAAATATCTTTGCTCCCACATGGGTACACAGGATTTTCCTGCAATCTCTGTGAACTGATATCCCAGTTATGCCATTGCCACTCAGTGCTCATAAAATGTACAGTGTTATTTCCCTTAAAGAACTGTAAAAAAGATAAACGATACCAATTACTTGCTGAGAACATGACATCAGATCCAGCTGTTTGATTCCCTCAGTCACAATTGCGCACATGCCCATGTTAGTGCATATTTTATCCACTTTCTTTTAACTCTATGGAAATTGAGACTTTCAAATACTTCAATAATAAGCATGAAATTGAATATTTTAATGGCTGTCTGTCTTTATGGACTGCTTGATATGGGCCCAAACCCAAACTGCTTAAGTCAATAGAAGACTGCTATTGACTCCAGTTTACTATTGGAAAGACTTTAAACTTTAGAAAGAACAAAATGTTGAGATTGCTTCAGTGTAGTTTTCTTTGGGCCCAAAAGGCATATCTTCTTCTGTTATTCAGAAAATGAATGTTATCCAGGAAAGGAATGTAACAGAAATATAACTTTTGATCTAATAAATTATGGGACTTCTTCCTTATTCACAATTTCAGAATAGTTTTTGGCTTTAGTATTTCTTCAAGAAACAAATATTTATTTAATAGAGTTTACCTGCATGAGATTAATAATTTAGAAAATTGTTGGAATTTAGTGGGTTTCTCATACATACTATAGCCATATCTGGCTATTTGTTCAAAAATCACTAGTACACTACTAAAATTTTGTGACAGTCTTCAACTTCAAAAATTAATTTCAAGATACTGTCTTCTTTCTGAAGTACAAATAAATTCTGTATTCAGTTTCTGTATAATGCAAATGAATAAACCATTTTATCATATATTCCGCACAGAAGTTGAACTTATTTTCCTAGTTCCATTAGCCTGGGAACTACTTTGAAAGGATACGGGACATAAGTAAACCACTGTATATACCACAGTGGTACAAGCCATTACTTCTATCACTTTGATTTCTTAAGGGATCGTTTATTATGATCATCTGAATTTTACTTAATATTTATCACATCAAGATTAAAAAAACAAAACAAAACACAAAAAATCACAATGTTATTGAGAGAGGTAGGTAAAGTAGGAGAAGAGCAGCAAAATTGCACCCATGACATTCTCTCCAAGAAGCTGAGTCCAAATGAACCTTCTGGCTCAACCTCTAGGCCTAATTCTGGAGCCGCCTCCAGGCTTGTTCTACCTTGCTTAGGGGCATTTATAAACTGGCAAGAACCTGCCCTGGCAGTGAGATGACAGTAACGGAAGGCTGCAGGCTGTCCACTGTCCTCCTTTCCTCCACCTTCCTTCCTGCTCTAAAAATATTTTTTTGGATTGCTGGCCCATAAATTTCAGACAGATTTTTTTGAAACACCTGGCTTTAGAGAGAAATGCTGGGATTTTTTTTGGAAACCAAGAACTGCCACTGTAAGGTTTTTCATGTTGGTAACCGTTGGCAAAGCCTGCTCTTATGGAGACTGCTTAACACAGTAACAATAGTAGAAATGGAAGCAGTGCCTTCTGTGAAGGCTAATAAGCAAAAGCAGATACACTTGAAGTATTTTTAGGCTCCTGGTAAAAGTCTCTTTGGTGTGTTTCAGTAAGCTTTCATTCACTTTAATTCGAATCAGGTTAATGTGATATAATAAGAAAGCAATCTTACCAACAGTTGAGACACAGCTCACCACATTTCAAATCACATTATAACCTGGCACCTCAGAATGCTACAACCTTCTAACCTGTATCTTAAAAAAAAAAAAAGGCTAGTAAGCTAATGTTGAAACACACCGTAAAAGGTCAACAGCCTAAATTTAAAGAGTTGTTCTTTAGAGCATCAGTTTACAGAGTAAGCGTTCAACAGGCATATCCAGCACAAAGAAAACCCCTCTTTGCTGGAAATCAAAGCATGTGCTTGGCTAGCAGTTAAGCAGGAAATATAATACAAAACCCAGTAATATTTAAAACAATTGGGAAGGAAAGAATACCCATCTCTTTATATTCAGATGGTAAAAAGATGTCAGCTTCCCCACCATAACATTATTTTTATAAATTGCTCCACAAAAGTTATCTTTTATATTATAATTACCATCATTCTTGATTTGTAGAAGTTGGGTTACAGTGCATTTGGGTACAAGAAAATATTTCATCAAATAAGATAACGCTGCTGTTCAGCACATCATGCTTGTTATCTTTCTGAAACACAGACTTCTATTGTCATGACCTGCTGAAACATCACTTTTAAGCAGAATGGGAAATTCTAGCAGGAGATAAAATGCTAAAGCACCAAGGAAGTTTCTCACGTCGTTTTTGCCCTTATGATGAAAATACATATCTTTGTAGTATTTTCTCTGGACTTCTGGTGTGCATATTACTCAGAAAGTACATCCCGTGGCTTTAATTTTAGGCGTATTCATCACAGTAAACATAATTTGCCTAAACAGAGTGAAATCCAATGCTTGTTTTAGATGCTTCACATAGTTTAAATATATATTCAAATACTTTGACTAAGCTTTCGCCTTTCCATTAATCCCGTCTCTGATAGGAACTGCACATTTTTGGGGTGAAATGTGTTAAGTGATGTGCTAATTAATGGGAAGAGAGATCTCATGCTGTTAGTAGAGAAAGCCCTTAGCCCTAAAACAGATATAATACCAAGGAGGTTTCTTAAGGAGCAGATTTGAACTGGTACTTGAAAGCAGCTGGTTTTGTTTGCTTGCTTGCTTTCACGTTTCTGGTCTTTTTGGACTGCTGAAGTTTTCTTTGAAAAAATCTTCAGACTAGTGAAAAAAACATGTATTGCACCAGTCCCTATGCTCCATTATCCCAGAGAGAGAGAGGAATGTTCATTATCCAAAACTGGTAAAACTGCACTGCAACACTTGTTTCCAGTTTGGGATACTTTAAATCAAGAAACAAACAAACAAATAAAACCCTAAATTGTTCAGATTTTTCAGGGAAAACAAGCAAACAAAACACAAGAGAATGTGCAGAGACATCAACAAAGAATTAAGAAGAAAGATTGGTAAAATCAGTAAAAGTTACTGATTTTCAACAACAAGGGATGGTAAGTCCTTTAGTACATAAAAAGCTATTGTGGGAGTAAGAGTTGAAAGGGAACAATTATTCATTCTTTCTTATAATACAAGAGATAGGGGTCCACAAAGAAAATCAATTAAGTTTAATATAAAAAGAAGATAAACTTTCTCAAAGCAAGTTGTTAACACATTGATCTTATTGGCCAGGGACGCTGTGGATTTTTAAGCTTACCTAAAGCATATGTATCACTTATTACTAATCTAATCCAGTAGGGCTCTTTTCATATTTCTAAAGTGTTCTAGTATGTTCTCCATGTTCAGTAGATAAGACAAGCGGGGAGGGGATAAAGTAAGCAAACAAATATTTCTCTATTTTAGCACAAAGATTTATTTAAATATTAGGGAAAAAAAAAAGCTTTTAAATAAGCTCGAGAATAAAAAAGTATTGAATTGCCTGGGAAGATCTTACCCAAACCTGCCTGAAAGAGTGTACTATGTTAGATGGTCTCTTGAAAAGGAAGCATCTGGCACAATAATGCTTGAATTGTCAACAGCCTGTCCCCAATTGCAGCCATCCCGCTTAACAAAGCAGTATATTCAGTCAGGTATTCATTCCATTAACTAGCCATTAGTCAGTCATGCTGTTTTAGCCTTGGATAACAAAAGAAAGCTCTCTTTTTTGCCTCAGTATTGCAGTACTTATCCCAATAGCTCTTCTACTGAAGGGAGGAAAAACAAGAACAGAAGAGCTGATTATAAGACTTTTAAGAAGACCTAAAACCTAGACTTAAAGATTCCTTCAAAAAACAACTTAAATGCATATAACAAGGTAGAATTTGAGTATTTTTTTTCCACACAGGGACATGTTGATATGTGAGATCCAGTTGAAGTGTATTGTTTTCTCTTTATGACCACATACGAGCTTTCCTTAACTGCTGGGTGAGACTGCTTAGTATCTGACATGACAGAGAAAGGCACACAGAAGATGTCCACTTCTCCATCCTTGGCTGCAACCCAACTGCAAAATCTTGGTCTGGCTCAAGGAATCCATGCCTGACTGGAAAAGGGCTCAGGAAGACTGGTATCACAAGCATTTCCACTCATGATTCTACTGTAGTGACCCACTACCAATTTGTGTGTTCATGGTGGTCCCAAGAAGGCCTAATCCTGCCAGTGGCCCCAGCAGGGGCTGCAATTCCATGAAGTGTGTAGTGTAGGCCACTACGGGTACACCATCTCCACCACAATCATGCCCACATTACAGACCTGTCTCTTCTTCACTGGTGCACAGTGGGTTTCTAAGAGCACTACCACTGCCTAAAACCTAGCGTGAATAGTAGTTCTTCTGGCAAACCGCACTGAAAACAGCACTCTCCTTTTAAAGCTTCTGGATCTAGAGCTATGGTGCAGTTTTATCTGACACACATATTATACCTGGTCCCTGGGTAGCTTCCTGAGCTGCAGACCTCTTTACAACTATTAAGGTGTGGAGAGGAAAAAAAAAGTTCATATCCTAATACAATGCCACAAACCTGTGACAGTTAAACAAGCTGTTAGCAAGAGTTTCATTCATGTTCTGCAACAGGGTGTTTTCCCTTCACCCCCAGCTGAAACAGCTTGTAGCAGCATTGGAAAATGCTCAGTCCCATTTTGGAAAACAAAGTGACACTAGCAACAAGCCTGAAGAATGTGGAAAATACATGAAGGTGTGAGCAAGCAGGGTGGACAGCAGCCATGTGCTCCTCTTGAATGATGGCCTAGAAACCACTCCCTGATGTACAACTTCCTAAAAGTGTAGACAGAAGTGCTGAATCCTATATATCTTAACACAGCTATGTGCATCATATGTTTATGTGTTTATACATAAACAATATCTTGTACAAGATATTTTCATTTTTTTCACCTCAGAATAGTAAAAAGTCACCCAGTTTTAAATTGAAGCCAAAGTTTTCATGTATTCATCTCTTCATTACCCAAAACAAACAAAAATGCTACATGTCACAACACAGTAGCATCTCATTAACTGCAGTTTCCTAACATTTGTTGCATTATAATATAGTAGGCAAAAGAAGCAGATTCAATGTTCTGACACATAAAGAACATATGACTTTGCTTGCTCTCTCTTCCGCTTCTTGTATATGGTGAAGAGCTTATTTTATCCCCCTTATATCTTGCGACATAAAGCAGTGTACCATCACATAACGAAGGCCAGAAAATGCAGCAGAGAATGTTTTCCTGTCATCGCAACCTTCTGTGGTTAACTTTCTGCTCTAACAGGAAGGTTAGGACACAACTGGCTCAGCAAGTGGTGTGGTTGGCTCGTGGCAGATCTTCCCAGTGAAAAGGAGCTGAGGACCCAGTCTCCACATAAGCACTACAAATGACTAGTTTTAGTTTACTGCCGTGGGCTGAATACCCTTGAGCAGCTGGAATGTATTAGGTGGGTTGTTAGCGCATACTTCTGAGTTCAGTCTTACCCCAAAGGAATATCCAGTCCATACACTCTGGGACCGCTCCATAACACGAGCCATTAGGTCTATTAAGGCAGCAAGACGAGCCGATTCCCTTCAAAAGCGTATTTCTGGTCCACACTAAAAGGCTAGCACAGGAATTACTAACTCCCACGCCAGCAGTATGTTCCCTGCTCTTGGTTCCAACCCGCCACGTTCACTCTTTACCGCCTCATTACACCAGGAGCGCCCAGCGCGGCGGGGACACGGCGCCACCAACGGCCGCCGCGCGCATCGATGACTCGGCGATCCAGCCCTGGCTTTCCTCCCCTCGGCGCCGCTGGCACGGCAAGCCCATCGAAGAGTCGGCGTTCGACTCCCGGCCAGGTCCCCCGTGCCCGCGGCGCCATTTTGAAGCGGGGCGGCACCGGGCACGGCGGGAGCCCGCGGGCCTCGGCGGCCGGTAGGAGCGGGGAGGAAGGGAGAGCACCTGCCCGCCCCACCGCTCCCCGGCTGCCCTCGGTCGGGCCGCGTGTAGCGGCGAGCAGCGCATGCGCCCGGCGGCCGCGTCACGTCGCGCGCGTGCCCCGCAGCCGCTGCGGCAGCGCGGACCGTTGCTCGGCGCGGCGCATGCGCGGCGGCGGCGCCGCTGCATGGGGACACCCGCTCTTGTTTTCTCCCTTGCAGGAGAAGGAGGAGGAGGAAGATGCCGGGGAAGCTGAAGGTCAAGATCGTGGCCGGGCGCCATTTGCCCGTTATGGACCGCGCCAGTGACCTGACCGACGCCTTTGTGGAGGTTTGCGGGAGCAAGGGGAGGGGAGCAGCGACCCGCCGCGGGGTGGCGGCGGCGGCGGCTGCGCGCACCTGCCCCGCTGCCCGGGGGCTGCGCACCTGCTGGCGGCGCCCAGCGGACGGCCCGGCCCGGCTCGGCCTTGGGGGCGCTTGGGGCGCCCCCCGGCGACCAGCTGCTGCCCCGGTCACGTAGCCACCTCCCCGGCTCCCCCTGCGCGGGCAGGGCCCTTCCTGGCGCGCGCCGGGCTGTTAACGGCTGTAGGCGACCGTTGGTGGCGTCGCTTCCGAAGGGGGGAGCGAGGCTGGTTCCTGCCGGCGCTGCCGGCGGGAGAGCCGCCCTTATCCCACCTGCCCTCATCCTTGTGCGCCCTCATCCCTGCGCGGGGTGTGAGGCGCTCTCCGAGCCCGGAGCGGGTTTTTCTCCAGGTTTCTTCGTTGTCTGTGACCTTTTTCTGGTGACGACCGTTAGTGAGCGGCTCTAACTGAAAAGTCAGCCAAATGGAGTCCGTTTCAAGTTTCAATACATCTGTTATAAGCAGTAAAAACACGTCTTAAGTCAAACGTGTTTGCATTTTTCTTAATACATAAAGTGTGCAGTGGTTCTACAGGCTTCACTTTCAAAGGCGCATGTTCAGAACTGTTCTATTCAAAGTGTTAAATCTGTTTGAAGGAGAGTTCATATTGTGGGCAAATACGTAATTGCATGTTTAAATTGCTTTCTTGTACTGGAAGTATCTAGTGTTAACTGATCCGTACATAGTTATTAGAGAATATATAAGGAATTCCTCAGCAAGGAATTGTAAAGTGAACTGACATGAGCCTTCTTTTTTTTTTTGGTTCAATATTTGCAATGTAAATGATTTAGAACAGTTTCAGTAAAATACTGTAGATCCAGAGATCATATTTTCAGAAGAAATAAGGAGATTTAAAAATGGGGTGTTTAAAGAAATACAAGCCTTTACTATAAATAGCAATTGATATTAGCATAATACTGGAATTAAGGTCTAGTAATATATATATAAAGTCTTTCCAGATTTGTGCAGTTTATAGAATCCATTAATATTGATTTCACAATAGATTTTAGACATACAAGTCTAATAAGAGTTTATTGCTTAAAATTTGGTTGATGATAGACACTATGTATTTTTGGTATATTACTTTGTGGGACAATAAGTAATTAGAATATATTTTTGACATACTCTTTAATGGAGATGAAATAGAACTTAATAATTGTATTAAGTGAAAATGATTTGATTTTCACAGAGTCACAGACTGGTTGTGGTTGGAAGAGACCCCTAGAGATCATCTAGTCCAACCACCCTGCTCAAACAGGGACACCTAGAGTGCATTGCACACTGTAATTTTGGATTGCAGTGTCTGTTTTCAAATGTTTCAGAAGGTTTAATCTATAAACTACTCCTCTTATAATTTTAAATCGGATTAAAAGACAATGTAGAGTAATTCTGCATGCAAGTAGGATACAGGAAAACATGAGTAGGAAATATTCTCTGAGTATCGTTTGGCCTGATTTTTATACTGAATAAGTTCCCAGTGACAACCCAGCAGTGTGAGTAACTGTAGCAAAAGGGATCCAGAAATTCATCTGGCTAAACACTGACTTTAGCAGAAGAAGAAGGAAGGGGGGAAAAAAAAAGACTATTTTTCACCAGGTTCAATTTGCTTATGTGGTTTATTGTGCAGCTTCATGAATGTTTTGGCACAAGTAGGGCAGAAGAAATGCATAAATTTGGTCTTGCTTTTTGGACCAGGAGGTGCAAAACGGCAAAATTTAGAGGGTGGGACCGTCCTTTCCACACATAGAGTAGGTGAGGCAGCAGGTGAGATTTATGTCAAAAAAGTTGATACTGAAACTGAGGTTTTAGTTATTTTAACCATATTTATATGATTACTAGAAGTCTTCTGCTTTTATTGTTGACTCTCTTTTCAGTGAAAATATTCTGTAATGTTAACTAATTGATTACTAACCGTTAATTTCTGTTTGTTTTTTTTTTAATGTAAATCTGGAATTGAGAAAGAAAAAGAGGACAGAATTCAGAGCTCTTCCTTGGCTCAGATTATGCATAACTTGGATTTTGCTAGCAAAAATATGTGATTTGGAGCAATTTTTTCTCTGCAGTTGTGCTTCTAAATTTGAAGAGCAGACTGCAGTGCAGTGCATGGTTGCTGTACTATCTTTAATGGACTGGCTAGACTGCTGGAGAAGTTTAGCTGTAGCCGCCTAGGGCTCCAAGAGAACTTTACTTTAATTTACTCTGCTAGATAACATGCAAAATTAGTCCAGGGGGAGCTCGGGGCTACAGCATGTTGTCTACCCATGGTATATGAGGTAGCTCAGTTAAAAGTAGCATCAGTATCCCTTTATTATACTGCTTTGGTTAGAGACTACACATTTTAAGTAGCTTTTTGTTAGCTTTCTTTATCCACATAGAGGCATACGCTTTTTGATAGCTAGCTGGTTTTGTTTATTTAAACCTAAACTATGTGCTTTTGTACCACCACCTTGTCTTTGATTTGAGAGGTTGAAATCATAAATGCAGTATTTCTTTAAAATGAGCCTGCTCGTTATTTTCTTAAGAATCTTAAATGAACTGAAAAACCTACTCTCAGGCATTTGTCTGTGAGTTATGTACTAAACATTTTGTTATGTTAAGTACCAACTATTTTGAGAGGTAAAATTCAAAGTTACTGGTGTGCAAAAGTGGTTTGGAATGAAAGCTACAATGAAATAAAGGTCTTTGCTTTTATGCAGCATGGTTCTTTGGAGTATGGAACATCCCAGAAATTATTTCACCTTTTTATTAAACAATCACAACTGTCTTGAAATAGATTCTTATGGAGGCTGGCTTCCTGAAATGGCATATTGAGTTGAATGTGTGTTAATCAATAGAAGCATGCAGAACACTTTATTTTTAAATGTATAGTCTCTATATTAAAAACATGTATATATTCCTTCTATTTTTTTTTCTGTCTGCTTTTGAATTTTTATGAAAAAAAGGGGATAGAAATAAGGGTACCTGTGAATTTAGTGATCCGGGTCCAGTATATCAAGACTGCAGTTTGTAGAAATGGTTATTGTGTAGTGTGCATCTGTGGATACAGTATATGTTAAGAAATATTTTTAGGAATATTACTATTCTGGTTCTGAATATGTTTCATAATTTGCCAGTAAAGCTCATTTAGAAATCCTAGAGGACACAGTTGTTTACATAAATTATTGATAGGAATAGTCAGGAATTGTTTTGCTTGAAATAGTTCTAGAGCAAAAGCAAGCAACTGCAAAGAGAGCATACCAAGGGATTATCAGTAGCCAAAAAGCTGTAGTTTTAACTATAAAATGGAGAAAAAAAGGGCTTAGAGAAAATTTTTTAGAAGTGTTGATGATATATAGAAAGTTACCTATTGATACATGTGAATCAATTCAGAAAGCCACTGTCACTGAGAATTCCCTTATATTAGTGAAATACATATTTGTATTATCTGCACACACAGATAAAATATAGGTAACTCATTTTTCTAAGTTTATTTACTTTTTTAATATTTCAATGCTTGTATTTTTAGGTAAAATTTGGAAATACAACATTTAAGACGGATGTGTATCCTAAATCGCTCAATCCTCAGTGGAATTCTGAATGGTTTAAATTTGAAGTAAGTGTTCTTTAAATGCTCACCTGTATCTGCATGGCCACTCTGCCTTAGATGTTCTTAATGAATGAGCTTTATTTCAGGATGAAAATACAGGTTTGGAGAAAGGCTTTTATTCTTTAAATACACATGAAACCTTTTCAGGAAGCTTGCCTGAAGATTTTAATTACTAAAGGTGTCTGAGAGACACCTGAAATCTCAGCATCTCAGCATTGGCTTTTCTAGAACCATTTATGTAGATAAAAAATTGCCATCTTGGCTGCAACTCAAGAGTACTGGCTAATGCTAGAAGAGATGGAGGTAAAAATGGAGAAAGAAAAAAGCATTATCCATTAGGCCTCCTCATATCAATATGGGTATGTTTGTTTCTTTAACCTAATAATTTTGAGTAAAGAATGTTAACTGTTATTTGAAATATGCATGGAGTATTTAGTTGCAGCAATAATGCATTTAACAAAAAAACAGGAAATTTTTGTTTAGAAATTACAAAATAAAGATTTAGGATGATATTTATCAATGCCTTCATTTCCCTTTTGCTTGCATAAGAATGAGGCTGCTTGGTATTTTCCTGATCTTGGGGTTGTTCCTTTCCAGAAGTTAATTGGTTAATTTGAATGAACTGAATATAGCAGTAGTAGAGCTACCGTTTGACATTCTGCCCTGAACAAGTACTTACTCTTTTTTTGTTTATTTGCTATTACATTAGTTTCAAATGAGATTGTTAAGCAACATGTAATGTCTGATTAAGAGAATAGTATTGTGATATGAAAGTTCACTTACATGAATTTTTATCTATCAGTTCTTGGCTTCTTTTGGGGAGGGAGGGAAGAACTTGCTGATCTGTGTGGAGTATTAACTATTCATACAGAAAGAGTTTTTTAACAATAACAGAAGTCTCAAAATTGTATCTTTTTGCATGGGAAATGGATTTGTGTGAAACAGAGCCAAAGAACACCACTGAAAAAAAAAAAAATCAGATTTCCACATTTCAAAGAGTGGAAAAACAGTAACTGCTCCAGACATCGGAAGTGTGCACGTGTGTTTTTAGTTTGATCAGTTTTCAAGGCTACTACTTGCTAAAATTCTGCAAATGTTTATTATGAATTATACCATTACGTTTGGCTAAGTCTGATTCCTGATTTGTGAATTTCATCATAGAAAGTCTGTTGTGTGTTCTTCTAAAAATATAATTGAAGTATCTGAAGGTGAATAATAGCATTTATTCAAGGAAGTGCATGTGTGAAATTACTGGTTTTGCTTTGATTTTGCAATTGATTGTACTAAATGTCTCTGGGATTTATAGACAATGTAGATAGTGTGCCTAAAAGAAAAATCACATGGAATTTTAAAATGTGTAATCTCTGTAATTTTGCTTTTCTGTTATTGTCCCAGTCATAACTTTGGGCTTCAGGCTGTCATCATTATGTGAAGGGTAAAATCAAAATAAATGAATGTGGTGTTTACCCAGAGCAAATAAAAATTATAACTCTATCTGTGTCATGTTACTGTAGATACCTGACACAAATCTTCTTGCGTTTGTTTTTCAGCAGGGTTTCCTTGCTTCTTCTTTATAGTCACATTTTGTGTCAACATTTCTTTGTAGGTAGATGATGAAGAACTACAAGATGAACCTCTCCAGATCACAGTTCTTGATCATGATACGTACAGTGCTAATGATGCCATCGGAAAAGTGTACATAGACATTGATCCTTTGCTCTATAGTGAAGCAGCAACAGTTATATCAGGATGGTTTCCCATTTATGATACTATCCATGGTAAGGCTTACTGATTTAGAAGTAACACTATGTTGTTTGAGATGCAACCTACTTAAAATGTTCATTTGTTTAAACTGTCTTTAGAGTTTTGTAATAATATAGTCTTAGTAGGTAGAATGCTACCATTTTGGTGCTTTTTTCATATTAGGTCTTTAGTGAGATAAAGTGCAATATAAAAATCAAGGACAAGTTGTACTTTTAGGATACTTTTTTTAATACCAATTGTATGGGATTGATGTCTAAAATTTCTGGCCTGAGAATTCAGTAGTTTAGAATAATGCTTTGCAGAACGCTTTTCATAGAAATTGAGACAAATGGAAAAACATCTTCATGTAGTAGTTAGTCATTACTGCAAAGTTTAATTTTTTTTTTCCCAATTACCACTTACTGAAGAATATACTCTTGCTGAAGTCACTTTCAGTGTTCCCTTCTGGTATGCTACTTCACTTGAGATGGAGGAATAGGATGTGACATATCTTCAGTATAAAGTACAGTGTAATACTCTTTTTTTTCCTTTAAGAATATACTCACACTCCTAGATAGAATTTTTTCAAAATACTTGAAGAAATGAGAAAATAAAGGTAGTGATACTTGTGAATTTAATGAAGCTGATCTTTCATGCCAGAAGGTCAAGGTTCGTTCATAGCAAGTTAGCTTCGAGTGCCTTATTACAGAACATGTTTTTAATCTGTAATTAAGATGTTAATTTTTCATCTAATAAACTCAATGATTTACTATATTAAAGCTAATTAGAAATTATTGGTGGGAAAGCATTTTTAATATAATCATAAAAATATTTTGAATTTGTTATAGCAGTTATATTGATAGTGCTGCATGTATTTTTTTTTTTTTTTCTCTTGTTCTATCCAGATTTTTCACCTCACAAGTTTCTCTGTGTTTTTCTAGGTGTGGCACTTTTATTTCATTTAAATAGAGAAGCTATTATATTTTCATGTTTGTATCAGCAGATTGAAATTACCTTGATTCTTACCAAATAGTAACTGGTACTTTGTTTAAAAAAAATCTGCCTAATGCAGGCTTTTATTTTGAAAAGGAAAGTGGCTTTTCTTGTACTTTACCGTGGTGATTTGTGAAAATACCTGAACCTGATGTACTTCTTATTTTAGTAAACGAATGCTTCTTTCTACTGACATTTTGGAAGATAGATCTGGGTGACTTTACTGCAATAACATCAGAGAGAATCTATGAAGCAAATACATCTGGCACTCAATAGCAAAAAAAAAAGCAAGCAAGAGTGCCAGATGCTTAGATGATAAATGCTTTTGAAGTCACTAGAGATCAGACTCATCAAGAAGTTTAGTCCTCAATATGCCAGAATCTATAATAAAGTGACAAGTATTTTTTTGTTCCTGGGTAGGGAAAAAGGAGAAAGCTCAGGACAGAAACATAGTAAAATCAAAAAGGACTGGATGTATTTTGAAGAAATATTTCTTTATTAACAAGATTTAATTATGGTCAAAAAATTAAGCTCAATCTAGGAAGTCTGTAGTAATTTTATGTATGCTCATGAACAAAGTATTTGATAAACATTTACTGTGCTTGGTCTATGATACTCAAGAATTTGTGCTCTGGTATTGTGGTGCTCTTAAATTTCTTTATTAGGGTCAACTGGCTGTGATCTCAAAAACATTTGAGGGAGAAAAGCATGGAAACTTTTTGATGTTATTTAAAGCTTTTTAATGTGGACAAACCTTGAGTTCAAGTCACCTGTAATGTCAATTAGCACCTCAGGCCTTTTGTGCTCAGGATATCTTGGGAGAGTGTCAGGAGTTCCTTGATGTCAGTTTTATTCTCTTTCTGTATTTTTGAGACCTGAAGGAATATGCTCACTGGAGCAGGGACCGTTACTATAGCAGGAAGCTGATTCCTTCTTTTTCCCCAATCCCATCCTCTCTCTAAAATGTTGTTTAGGGTAGCGTAGCAGATATTTTAGGAACATTGCATGCTAGGCTTCAGCCTCAAAGGCTTCCCTGGCCTTGGAGACTGTTGGCAGAACTGAAAGGCAAGGAAGTGTCTTCCTGCTCCACTGGTTTGGCCTAGGATTGATACATGACCTGCAAAATGAACCAGGTAGTTCTAGCAGGAACATGCATTCTGTCAAGAAAAAACTAACTCATTGTGCATTAGTTACTAATCATAGAGTAAATGGAGTTAGTTCTGAATTGATTTCTGATACAGCTTCTCATTTTTTGTGTGTTTTTTTTTTTTTTTTTACTTACAGGTATACGTGGGGAGATCAATGTCGTTGTAAAAGTAGATCTCTTCAATGATTTGAACAGATTTAGGCAATCATCCTGTGGCGTCAAATTTTTTTGCAGTAAGTAGAGGAAAAAAGTTTATTTGAGCACAGATTTGTTCATTCGTTTTTCTTCTTTTTTTTATTCCTTTCCTGTTCTGTCAGTTTCTCTCCTCTCCCCAGCCCACTGCGGGCCTATGGCAAATGTAGGTGTGTTTATTTTTTAAAAAAATAATTTCTACTATTTAAATCTCAAAATATGTAGCTATTTTTTTTTTTCTTCTATGCCTGGAGTTGCATTTCAGTGCATGATGCATGCACACTTCAGGTTACTTCGTGTGTATATATATATTTTGCTCAAGAGGCGCAAGTGAAAAGATTTCCTAATGGTACATCTTGAAACAGAGCTGTGTGTGATAACAGTGGACAATTATCTTACCAGTGTTCCATGGTCTTCCAGAACAAAACTGCCTGGGTATGTCTGGATTCTGACAGAGAAAGAGCTGTACAGATTAGTTTCTGGAATCGTTCATGTCACTTTTCAGGTGTAACTGTATTTTTGAAATCTTGGCCCTTTGACTTACAATTTACATCCTTAAACTTCTTCTTTTTTTTTTTTTAATTTAAACAGCTACTTCGATTCCCAAGTGTTACAGAGCAGTAATAATTCATGGATTTGTGGAAGAGCTTGTAGTTAATGAAGACCCAGAGTACCAGTGGATAGACCGAATTCGTACACCACGGGCATCAAATGAGGCTAGACAAAGACTTATTTCACTAATGTCAGGTATTAAGCATGTAAGCTCTACTTGTGATTGCTGCTATTTTGAAGTAACTACTTTTTAAAATAAATTAGTTATAGTAAAACTGTATGAATTTTGGTATTAACTGTATTTTTTCAGTTCACACTATTCTGTTTCTGAAGTTTCTTTGTCCTAACTGATAGTCAGTATTGCTGATTCTTTGTTTACCTTGGTGAGGCCACACTGCTGCTTATTTAATCTGTTGGTGGTTTTTAGCAAGGTTAAGGAAATCTGTGGAGCTCCCCAAAACGTGGACTTTTTAACCATCTGAGGAATCTAGATTATTAGTTTAGATTATTAGAATTTTGCTCTCAATCATAGAATCACAGAATGCCTAAGGTTGGAAGGGACCTCTAGAGGTCGTCTAGTCCAACCCCCATGCACATGCAGGGCCACCTAGAGCACGTGGCCTGGGGCTGCATCCAAGCGGGTTTCGAAGACCTCCAGAGAAGGAGACTCCACAACCTCTCTGGGCAGCCTGTTCCAGTGCTCTGTCACCCTCACTGTCAGAAAATTTTTCCTTAAGTTCCTGTGGAACTTTTGGTGCTTAAGTTTGTGGCCATTTCCTCTTGTTATGTCGGTGGCCAACACTGAAAAGAGGCCGACCCCATCCTCCTTATTGCCTCCCTTGAGGTGCTTGCACACACTGGTCAGATCCCCTCTCAGCCTTCTCTTCTCCAGGCTGAACAGGCCCAGCTCCCTCAACCTCTCCTCATAGGGCAGATGTTCCAGGCCCAATCATAGAACCATTAAGGTTGGAAGGTACCTCTTAGAGATCTAATCCAACCCCTCTGCAACTAAGGATGTAAATAACGCCACCATCCCTTGCACTGCTGGTCACTGTATGTGACCAGTATATGGAAACACCATCTCAGATTCTTACTTATCCCATCTTTTTAAAGTTAAGATTGCTTCATTGTTTCTCAAGCATACATTTGTAAAATTGCATTTATTCTGCAGGGCAGATCTTTAATTCTGAAGAGGCCAATTCTTAGAACTCCAGTTGGTATCAAAAGTCTTCACAAATTTATTTGTTTATGAAGATTCATTGTGAAAAAAGATCCCAATGATTCCGGTGCCAGTGGAGCAGAACATAAGGCACCTCTACTGGAGGTCTTAGGGACTAAGGCAGGAACCACCAGTTGATAGACATGAACAATATTGATAATGTATGGAATAAAGGGAATCATAGAATCATTATGATTGGAAAAGACCTTAAAGACCCTCAAGTCCAACTGTAAGCCCATCATCACCATGGTGATGGCCATTAGGTTGATAAACAATGCTTTCAACTCACTAATGGGCTTCTGATATTATGAGTGTTATTTATGTTTTAAGGAAGATAGTAGAAGAAAAAGTAAGTTGGGCTTTGTAGACATGTATGGAAATGTTTAGTAAGTGAGGTAACATAAAAGAAAGCAAGGAGATGTTACTTAATGTTAGGTATCTTCACTGGAAGACAGCAGGTTTGGAGTAAAAATGTGGAAAATCAATATTGTCAAAAACAATATGAGCTAGCTTTAAATGAATTGCTGCTATATGCTATATCTTTAGGATTAACATTTGCATATGTTCTCTCTTGTATATATGATGAAAATGATTAAAATAGCACACATGGAAAATAGTCTGCAACTTTTTTTTATTAATTATTTTAGTCGTGGTAATGATTAACAAAAACAGGTCATAGTACTGTTTTGTACCATGTAATGCTTCACATTGCAGACGTTGTTACTGGTAGCTACTTCTGAAGAAATCTGCAGCTTTCTGAGAAAGATTAGGTAAGGAGGGAACCAGTTTTCCGTTGCTATGGATTCTGAGAAAGAATCAGTTTAGTAACTGAATCAGCTCAATACTGAAACAAGTTCAAGAAACAAGTAACTTGTGTCCTGAGTTATGACTTACATGTTCACAAGCTAATTTATAGATCTCTCTGTCAGACCTTAATTATGTCCTTGGCTTAAATGAAATTTATAACAATTTTCAACTCTTGTCACGCAACTAGAACATTTCCTATTCTACCATCGTGGACATTTTCAAAGACCAGTACATGCAAAATTTGAGCCTATAGTTAAGTATCTTACTTAACCTCTGTTCTGGTAAGGATAAAAGAAAGCTCATCAGTAGTGATAACTTCATTCCACTTCATATCTTAATATTAAGATTGTTAGGCTATCCTCTATAGTAATGAAGCTTTTCAGAGTTTGCCAAGGTGTTTTTTTGGAAATTCTTCATTTTGTCAAAAAGAAATGATATTTTGTACGTAATTTTGTACGACCTTTTGCAAAGGTCAATGAACTTTTTTTTCCCTTACAGTTTTGCAGTCTTTCTTGTTTGCAGTTGATAGAAAAGTGGAGAAAAAACAGGCAGGTGTTGGGTGTCATTGTTTTTGTATGAGATTGTCATATTAAGCAACATTAATGAAAAACAGAATTAGAAGCATGGTTTTAGTTTGAAAGGTGCTTTAGTTTTAAGAGTTTAAATGAAAGAAAAACAATAAATGCCTTTTCATGTTGCTTTCAAAGGTGCTTCCTTGGTGTCAGCTATACAAGGGAGTATTCAGAAATTTTCCTGTGTTCCAAAACACATTTTGGCATCTATTTCCCTTTAAATATTAGAAAAAGGAAAAAACTAATGAAGATAAAAACGAGAAGGAATACTTCTAAAAAAATATATCATTGCAAATAACTTCTTACTTTCAAACCTATTCTATGTAACATCACGTGATAAGAAGCAGAGGTGTTGATGACCTACTTGGCATAATTACATAAAATTGGTTCTACTAGCAGTTTTATTGACTCTGTAATTCCACAAATTAGAGAAAGCCCAGAAAATGATATAGTGAAAGTAGTATATACAATTATGAGCCCTTTATGTTCTGTTTTACAGGTGAACTACAAAGGAAGATTGGCTTGAAGGTACTTGAAATGAGAGGAAATGCTGTTGTTGGCTATTTGCAGTGTTTTGATTTGGAGGGAGAGTCTGGACTAGTAGTACGCGCCATAGGAACAGCCTGTACCTTGGATAAATTAAGTAGCACATCAGCATTCTTACCTGCATGTAGCTCTCCATCTAAAGAAATGAAGGAGTAAGTATGAATTAATAGTTTGCAGGGGAATAAGTTTCATCTCTCTTCTTTTCATACTCATTTGGTTTTGCATAACCAGTGTGATTTTTTTTTTCTTTTTCCCCCAGAATTTGTTTTCCTTTTGCAGTTTTATTTGTCTGCAACTCAGTCTATATTCCACAACTTTGAAATGTTATAAGTTGGGTTACTTATGCTATTTCCGTAGGAACTACAACGGTAAACCATCATATGAGAGTGTAACTTTTTTTTTTCTGTTTATACAGCAGAGGTATTGCACATTCCTGGGTTGTGATCCACCAGTTTCCTAGCTAATAACTAGTTCTGCCTTGACTCCATGTCTGTATAATAAGCATTTTTGTTTCTGAGGATCTTATGAAAAGAAGCACAAGACTTTCCAGTTCTGATACCATCATGTTTGACTCTGAGCTTTTAAAAAAAGATGAATTTACATTTAAATTCAGACAGTTCAGTGGTTTAGAGAATGACCCTGTAATACTCTTGTGTGCTTTGCTTTTTACCATTGCAAAGTAACAGATAAAGGATGCTGGAGTGTGCTTGCATGGGGAATACTGCATGTTGAGAAAGAGAATTTCATTATCTCTCACAGCAGCACCAAACAGATTTTGAATACATATTTTTTAATGTGTACAGAAATAAAAGGCAAATGCTTTCAATCTCTAAATTGTTAGTACATTGTTGCTTGAACAAATTAGTTACTTTGTGTTTGGTAGAAGTAGCCAATTTCTAGAAGGAGGAAATAAACCCAAAAAGCGTATTCTTTGCGTAAGGTTTTCAGAGGTATTATTTTCATTATATGTTGTTATTAACTTAAAATGTTGTATCATGAAGGTAGTAATCAAGACATTCTTGTAGTGTCGTGAGCAGCATGCTATGACTTCTCAAAGTTACTGGTTTCTATTTCAAATTATTTGCTCTCTTAATTTGTTTTGATTCTAAAAATCAGCCATCAAAAGGATTCTGGATACAGACATTGAAAAATCTCAGTGAGGATGAAGTATAAAGTAGATTTGGTAATCCTAGACTTAAAAAAGCATTCCTAAATCAGTAGCATTCACTCTAGAGCACAATGTGGAATTTCCTTTCCACCCCCCAAATTATCCCTATTTAGCAAAGTTGGTGGTGGATATTGATAATTCTGTCAATATCTATCATTGTCCGTCTGTCCAAAAAGTGAGAATTTAAAGGCCAGCAAAGTCAACTAACACTTGTTATTACTGCCTTTACTAACTGGATGCCCTACTGCCAAAGAAGCATTTATATGTTTACAGTCTAGTGCTTAAGCTGTTTTTCTCAATCTCTCTCTCTCTCTCTCTCTCTCTCTCTTTCTCATCTGGCCTCTTGCATGCTAGGAGTTACAGTTCTTAGTGTCTGCTTAAAATAAGAGATCTCCTCTAGCTAAACCTCCCTGAAATCATTTATAACATAACTTTGCAACCTGTTGTATGTATTGTTTTCTTTTCTTCCACCTTGGCTGCAAATTCTCTCAGGTCTCCGCTGGTTCATCCGCCAAGCCATGGATGCCGCTCGACTCACAACAGCCCAATTCACACTGCTACTGGCTCACGACTTACTCAGAACTTCTCTGTGTCTGTTCCCACTCTCATCTACACTGGTACGAGACTGCTCAGACTCAAGAGCTGGGGAGAGGCAGGCCACAGGCACAGTGGTCGCAAAGTGCAGGCAGGCAGGCAGTGTAGGCAGGTACCACCCATCTTTTCTCCTTCATTTTCTCATGGAGACTCCTTCTGTTGTCATTGAAGAGCTACTGTGTTCAGCTGCTGAAACAAAGGCAATAGTTTCTTGGAAATGAGTGTATCCTCAGAGTCTCTTCCACAAAGCCACCCTCTTCTTTCTTCAGGTGTACTACTTCCTTAAAAAAAAAAAAAAAAAAAGTAAATCTGGGTAACATTTGTGATTTTTACAGCCACTGATATTTTGATTGGAGTTCATAATTGTATTAATCTTAATTCAGGTATGATACTTAAGTTTTAAAATGTTTATAGGAAGAGTTTGTGCTACTTGTGGAAGAGAGAGTTCTGGAGAGCAGGTAAGTCATTCTGTGCATAACTAAACTCTGTCAATAGAGTTGTTCCCGAAAAGGGTTTCCTCTTTGCTGTTTTTAGCTGTGGCATGTTGCTGATGCTATAGGATAAGGAAACTTTTTAAATATATATGTGTGTATATACATAAATGTGCAAATATGTATAAACACAAATATAATTTGAGATCATTATTTTCTTTATTAAACTAACTCAAAACATTTTGCATTTGATCCGATTTTTAAGCCATAAAGTGTCTTTATTTTTTTCTTTTGCATATATAATTTTTTGGTCACATCTCATGCCTTCCATTTGGCTTAATTGTTTCATTGTAGATTTTCAGCATTTAGCTATAGAATGCTGAATGGGTAAACAGCATTTCTTTGCCTTTGGCCTCATTCCCAGTCTCGCACTTAAGGAATAGCTGCTGGCCCTGCCCCAATCCCATCCTGGTGTTTGGATCATGCTGCTGTCAGCCAGGTCCTTTGGCACAGGATTACTGAATATGTTTCCACCTTCTTCTGGCAGGATTCCCTTCAATGAAGATCCCAATCCCAATACTCATTCATCAGGACCCTCCACCCCTCTGAAAAACCAAACCTATTCCTTTTCACCTTCCAAGTCCTACAGTCGACAGTCCTCTTCTTCTGATACAGATTTGAGTTTGACACCCAAAACTGGTAAGGCGCTTCCAGCCACTTTTTGGTTAATTTGTATTTCTCTCTTTATATTTTTATTTGACCCCGTTTCGCTTTTTGGCATTTGAGTTATCTGACTGATGTGGAAATTGAAGACTTCAGATAGCACAACTATATTTTTGAAGACTTTTTGTAAGGTGATAATTTATGACCTGTCTTTATGTCCACTAGTGTTAGGATATCATCATTTGTAACACATTTGTAACACAAGTGAAGTGTCTGCTGAAATATGGCATCTCGAAGCATTAAGGGAATCCTAAGCATTTTTCTCTTTCTTATTTCCTCCACTTCATACTACAAATTGCAGGAATTTATTTGTCACCATAATACATTAAGAGGGAAAGAGATCTTATTAATATTATATAACCTCCAAGCCTAATTTATTATACTAAAAGTGTATTTTATTTACATAACTCTGATTATTTTTAACTCCTTTTTGAAAATGTGATATTAGAAATGTATCATCTGCTGTCTGTTTAATTTCCTTGGTATATGAAATGGCTTATAATACACAGTATCCATTTTGAAATAAATTATCCTCAGAACATCTTCTGAAATATTTTTTCTTTATCCATTGGGTTATAATCTTTCGAACTTTTTTTTGCCCTTTCCCCTCCCTCTTTTGGATTTTTTTTGTTTTGTTTTTTAATCTGTGGTTCGAATCATGTCAGTGATAATGTCAGCACAACTCAGAATTGTATTCTGTTAGTTTTCTGTTACATACTCAGTTCCTTGAGTTTTTTCACTCAAAGGCAAAATATGTTGCAATATTGTTCATAAAAGTTGTCTTTTTTCTTAATTAGTGTTGTAAATTGTGGTATATGAAGCTCGGAACATTTTTGTCTCCATCTATTCATGACGATTTTTAAAGTATATTAAATTTGATTCTGATAACTTTACTTGCTAGCACCTTTTTCAAGAACATTTCCAAGCAGAGCAGATATAACTGCATTCAAATGCAACATTTATTTTTACCTAGGTTATTATTCAATATTATGTTGAAAAATATTTTGAGTTAGGAAGCTGTCTTTCTCAGGAGAATCTTCTCTGTCCTCTTAGGAAAACAACCAGCCAACCAACAGGAAACATAGATGACAGTTTTAGTGAATAACCTGTGGTGGTCAGGAATTTGAAGGATATAAAATTAAAACCAAATACCATGAATTCATATGTTGGTTATACTAAGTATTTGAAAATATGTTTCTTTTATTTGGCCAGATATTCATGGTAAGGAGCCTGTTCTGTAAAGTATTTAAATGCAATGTGAATGGTCATCTCTAAATTTAAAGGTCCTAAAGTCCTGTCTTGAAGACTGTTTCCAAGTTGGAATATCTCCATGTGAAAGTTGTTTATGTTAAAGTGTATCAAGCTTCTGATGTGATGCACAAACTACCAAATTTGAGATGCCAACTACTCAGATTAGGTGATGTGAAAAATTAAGTATTTCCTGTTCTTTTATCATTATTTTTATTTTTTATTTTATTTCTCCAGTATTTGGTAATGTAATATTCTTCCCCATTTCTTAACAGATAGCTATTATATCTACATGCTTATAAAATGGAGACTAAGCTGTAAAAGGAGCACAGATACCACAATTTCATAGTATGAATAACTGCATAGAAAAGGCCAGAGATTGGATCTACTCAAGCACTTTGTCTAGAGTAGTTCCTAATCGGAAGAATATTACCTTAATTTCATTTATCAAATTTAGTTTTGATTACATGCTCCATTCTAGGCTACATCTGGTATAAATTTAAGAGGAAATATTTCTGTGCTGAAAAACCTTCCTTGGGTGTGAATTTATATTTCTGGTATGAATATTAGTACCTTTTATGGCACTGCAAGCTAAAAGAAGTAGACTAACAAAAAATTTTTAATAAAGTCTTAAAAAGATAATACGTTTTGATGTAAAGTAATGTATATGTGGAGGAAATTGAGATGGGAACTCCTTTATTTTAATATGTGAATTTATAGTTCTACAAGATTCATGACTCTAAAAATCATAACTTAAGTCCATGACAGTTTTTCCAGAGAACAGAACTTCTTGGATTCAATTAATAAAAGCAATCAGATAACGTGTGTGAGAAGAATGTGTTACTTATTCCATATTATTTATTTATAATTTTGTATTAAACCTGAAGTACCTGTTAGCTTACCATGGCTTTTTAATAAAATTAATAAAATTCAAAACAGCTGCTTCATGATTTTTGATAACATGCTTCTCATCCACATTGTGGAGCTGTATTGTCATTCCATTTCTTTGTATGCTGAGAAATAATTTAGCAATAATTGTTAGTTCATTTGGAGATTTTTTTTATTTACTTGGTTTTGATTTCTTCCTTCTGTTTCTTTAGTCATCTTCTGAATCTACATCTCTTTGTCTCTATTACTTTCCTCCACAGCACCTTTCCCACAGGGACCTAGGATTTTCCTGTTTCCCAGCTCCCCTACACTCTCTTGGGGTTCCCCACATCTTAAAAAGTCCAGTCTCCTCCTCTCTGGGTCTAGCCTTAACCCTCTACACTCTAGCCATGTCAGCCCAGTTGTTCTGAGGAAAAGTGTTTCTTTCACTGAAGAGCTGCTTCTGGCTGCTTCTGGTAGGATCAATGTATTATGGCCTTTTAAACAGACTTTTAAGAAAATGTTGTTGTTGTTTGATAAGGGGGCATTTAACACACAGCCTTCTATAACCCTATTTTTTTCATAAATTAACCTCCGAAAACTGCTGGCTACATGACTATTCATACCACCTCTCAGCCTGCTCCAGAGGCTTGTGGCAGCTTTCAAACTTGTCTTACAGGATGTGAAACAAATACGTAGTTTATCCCACTGAATTTTCTCACTTCCATCTCAAAATTTCTTTTCATATTGATAATTGGACTAAAATAAATCACTTCTTTTTTTCTTCTCCCATTCCCTTCAATTTGTTGTTCCTACATTTGCATGGAGCAAACACTTGTTCATTAATTCATAATTTGTTGAAAACTGGCCATCAGATGGCTAGCAGTTCTACCCTTAAAATTTAATGTGTTTCAAATTGAGTCCATACAAACTTTGTATTTGTACTGCTTCCTCCTCCATTTCACTGACATGCATTATTTTCATAGGCTTAAATTAAATAGCTGATACTATTGCTTTTCTTTATCTGTAGAAACTGTTTTGTTTTGACTTTGTTTCATATCCAGTATTTATGCCTTGCTTATCTGTATTTAATATTGTATAGTCCCTAAAAATGATATTTAGAATCAATACCAAATAATGGCCAGAAACTTTATCTTGTTTAACGGGACTATACAGGTGCTAATTTTTGTTTCCTTATCCAAAAACAGCTAAAAATATTTGATAACAATTACAATATCTATATATATTTATAGTCATTTTTGAAAATGTTAGGGATGAGATAACATAAAGTCCAATATTATTTACAATTCTCCCTGTGTTTGGTTAAAAATAAACAAATGCATTCCTGTTTATGTATAAAATCTCACTCTTGGTTATTACATGCTTGATCAGAAGAGAAAGGAAACTAGCAAGGAACTATCATATTATAGTTTTTCTGAAAATCTTGTTTTCATATATAACTGTTAGCATTGTGGTTTGTCTCTATTACATCTTGCTCCTAACACTCTTTGGTTCTTTGTTCTTTACTTAGTGCTTTTTTAGATAACTTAAGTGTTCGTTTTTGTTTTGTCAAATTAGCACTGATGGTTTTAGATACAGTACCAATGATAGTATGTTTTTAGGCACGAAATGCTTTCTAATCATTCACCAGCATTGTGTTATCTTAGGAAAAACACAATCTTGGTATGTGTATTTTTTTTTTTTTTGTGACATGTAACCATAGAGAAATACCGTATTGCCATACATATATCCTGCATCTTGCCACACTCACTTAAAAATATAGTTCCTTGATAACAGATCCCTCTATAACAAATATAACTGTGTTTGTGATAGACTTTCCAGGTCTTCTGAGAAGCTTCCTTACTTGGGGGAAGAATGAAAGGTGGGAAAGACAGGGAGAAGAAAGAAAGATGGTAGAAGTAGCGGGTGGGAGGTAGTGGGTAGGGTAGAAAGATTAGAGATAACATAAAAATCACCTCATATTATCCATCTTATTCTAAATCAGAGTTCATATCTTGTTTTAATTTACAGATAATCTGCAGGTTATATGTGTGAAAATACAGTAATGACATAAATGTGGCAGTTTTATATGTTTAGCAGTAGTCCTTAGCTGATCTCGGCGAAACAGATGAGTGAATATTTAAATGCACAGATGTTGAAGAAAAAAAAAAAGAGTTTGCTTTTCAAATCAAAAGATGTACATAGCTTTTCAAATTTTCTGGTTAGTTTGAATCATGCGGTACAAATCTTCTACTGAAATTATGTGTCGAGCCTTCTCCCAGAGAGGGCAGTGTGGAATCTGATGGTGATCTGCAGCACTTTCTCATAAAGACTGAAACTCTGATTACATAGGAACTTCCTGTGCAAAAGAGAGAAGGTGGATGTGTATTTTTTGATATCATAGATTAAAAAAAAAATCCTAATAGTGGCATAAAAAAATCCATAATAATTTCAAGTCCTAGTTTATAATGCTTTGTATTGAAGTTCTTCATATTGACAGCAAAAATAGATCTTGTTTCAGGATTTTTTTTTTCCATAAAGTTTAACAGCACTGCTAGTCATGTTTGGGGGGGGAGGGGGGAGAGCCTAGAACATAAACTGTGATGCTCAGTGTTTTCCTTCCAAAACCTTATTGGAATGTTTGACTGTGTTTGAAATCTATATATCTTTAAATTCAAGTTTGATACAGATTATAACATATGTTTCTTTGGATGTTATTTGTACTGATACTCTTCAGGAATGGGCAGTGGGAGTGCTGGAAAAGAAGGGGGGCCATTTAAAACTCTTTTAAGACAACAGACGCAGTCAGCTCTGGAACAAAGGGTAAGGCATACATGAAGTGTTTTACTTATTTCTGATTTACTAAAGTGGCAACTTAGCTTTGAATAAGATAAATGTTTCTTGTTAGTTTGTTTGGAAAGCAGGCATAACTTTCGTGCCTTTTGTATGTGCATATGTTGAACGTATATTGAAGTTTAATACATTACCAAGGCATTAAGAAAAGAGCAAAAAATTGCAATGTTCACAGCACTCCAATGATTTTACCTGGTGGGTGAGAAACAGTTGCTGCTTCTGTTTTTTTAATCTTTATAAATTACTGATGCATGTGTCAGTTTATTATTTTAACATTTTGTATTTAATTAGATTTGATAGAACTCAAACTGGAAAAAAATATTGCAGTAGCTTTAAACAAGGTGAAAATTATATTTATAGTCGAGAAAACCTTCAATTTTGCAAAAACTGTTAGCATAATTCAGTGTGGATTACCTGAAATTGTATGTAGTTTATATGTGACACTCAAAAATAAAAATCAAACAAAAAAACTGATTGGAGAACAATAAAAGGGCTTTGAAAGGTTAAAGATTTTAGAAGAACTTCTGTAAGACAATGTATTTTTATGCTCTTGGTGTACAGTGGATAGAATGCACAGCAAAACCAGGGCTGTTCATTTCAGAATCGGTTTCTTTTTTAAAGAACAAAATATACTGCTATTGTCAAAATGTTGTGTTATTAGTGAAGTACCTTGAAGAAGTGTTGCCCTTTGAAGATTAATCGTAATTTAATTACAATTTCTGTCTGTCTGAACTTCTTTGTACCATATATATTTTTTGAAAACAAAATTGGCTACATGTGTGCAATGTAAGTGAAGCGCTACTATTTTGAGTAAGTGGATGATTCTCTTTTTATTTTTTGTGTTATCCATCCTAAGGGAGGATCGCCTCATAGGTTCTGTAGAAGGCGGGTATGTTCCAAAACATTGTGACTTCTTTGCAGCCCTTTTTTATCTTGCATTGAGGATTTCTAATATTTGAACAATCATTTTAAATTTCTTTTTTTAAAAACATATTTGGAGAGATTTCTTTTCAATCTTGATCATGCAAGTTTTTTATATTTTTGTTCTTTCTTTTTTTTAAAGACTGTTTATCAAATTAGCATATTTTGTTATTTTGTCGTAACCAGTATTTTGCATGTTCATACATCTCAATTAACATTTTAATTTCAATTTAAATAGAAATCCATGGCTTTTTGCTTTTCATGTTTTAGTTTGAAAATAAAGCAGTACCTCAAAAAGATTGTTTTCTCTCTCTACCCCTGTATCTGCTAGGATTTTAGACATTTCACGCGAAATTGTTTTTTTCTTTAGAAACCTTTCTAAAAACATTTTAAAATTGTAAAGTAGAATACAGAGTATTTTTAGAGCTTCAGTGATTTGCATCTTGCTCTGCTAAGATACTGCATAGTGAATAAAATGTGGTAAAGTGGGGTGGAAACATGTTGGATCTATTTTTAATGATAAGATAATGATGCCATTACCAAGCACATGGTCTGTAACCGCTACTGAAAATGTTGTCGTAGTACTTGTATGAGAATCTCATACTGTGCTGCTTTTGCTGCAGTTACTTCCCTTTCCATTGCTTAACTAGAATGAATAACAAGGATTCAGGAAGAGTGATATTTAGCTCAAAATGTCTTTGGAGCTCATAAGATAACTTGTTTGTTTTAATATTATTCATATAAGTAGTGCACTTCTAAGTATCTATATTGGGGTAACATTTGTTTCAGAGAACAAAAAAAAAGGAATGAATTTGAGAAGTGTGCTTTTTTTTTGTATTGTATATTAGCAATACAATAAGTTCTTTTGGCACATATTCAGATTTGGGAATATTGTAGTGTTAAGACATTACAACTAATTCCTTTAACTGGACATTCTATTAGCTTTTTAGTAGTGTGGGGCTTTAGTGTATCACTTAACTCAAATTCTAAACTGTAGTAGATTGTTGTAAGGGTAATCTTGCCATTTTTTTTCCTGAAAAAATACACTAGCCTTGAAAAAGGCGTATACTCATTATATTTACATTAGTATGGTATAGCAGTTCAGTATGCATGTTAGTAGTAGTTGCAACTCCAGCACAGCTATCTTATGCTATCTTTTTAGCTATAAATATATATATATTATATCCCTGTGATTGGACAATTTTAATTTAAACTTTAAAAAGTTTATTTTAATGGTGAAAAACAGCCCTGTGTCTTTGAACAAATGTCCAAATGTTGCTCTTAATTGTATTTTATATCTTTGACTTCAGCTTGGATAAATGCTATTATTTTTCCGTGGTTGCATCCTGCAAGTGCTTGAGAGAGTCTTTACCACTTCCTTTTCAAAGTGCACGTGCACTAATCTGCATCTGTGGAGAGTGCCGCTAGGGGGATGCTGCTGTGTCATGAAGCAGCTGCGTGTGTGAAGCTTTTGCCTGAAAGGCTGGCTTAAGCACTCTTCTTTCCAATTCTGTTGGAAAATCAATTATAAAATTGTTTGGTCACCCCATGAGATGGTTCAGTGAATGTGTTATGGAAAAAAAATCATCCAGAAAACTAACTGTGTTAATGTGGACCAGTTGCTTGTCTGATTCAGCCCCTGAAGTTCTGTCAACATATCTGAGCATTATAAGTGTTATCTGAAGGAGTGGGACAGGGGTGGGAATGAATAACTGGGTAGACAGGAGACTGAAAACTGCTTAAGCCAGCACTAATAACCCAAAGGAATGTGTGTATAGTCTTGCTCTGTGTGCTCTTGCATTTTTGTATGTTTGTATAAAATGCAATTAGAAAAACAATGCTAGCAATACATGGATGTGCAAACACATCCATTTCTAAGTGTTGTATTAAACAAGTATAATGACCTTATTGTAAACCTTACCAAACTTTACGCAACTGGCAGTTGTAACTACCTACGATGATACAAGAATTAGAGCGGTGAACGTAGTTCTAGAATCTGTGCAGTCAGTGACCCTGCAATGACATAATGAATTGGTACTGATAAAAATGATTGACTGTTTTTCAGTGGCATACTTTTAAAATTTAGCTTGTCATGTCTTCTGAAAAGCAAGAGATCATCTTTTGCTTCCTGTATCATGTTTTAAAGCTAGTCCATTGGAAAGTCCAAGAATAGAGGAAAAATGTAGCATGGCAATACTGCTTCTGGTTCTTGCACATTCTGTTTTTCATGCAATAAGTATTGCTTCAAAATTTTGAATTTACAGAGAACCACACATAGTTGAGGACGGAACTTGAATTTGCAAATAATAATATACATATATAAAAAAATCTAAATGATGTAAAAAGGGAAAGAGAGAAGCCTCCCTGTGGTATTCAGCATACACACAGTGACAGGCTTTGCTCTGTATCAGAACGAATGAGACCTTCTTAAGGGGACGAGAGCAGAGCTTCGGTGAGACGCTTTTTTCTGCCTTTGTATATGGGGCTGAAATTGATATGGTGGCATGTGGATCTAATGGAGGCATATATAGTAATATAGACTTGCAGTATCCATATGTCTGGATGTACGGATTGGGACAAACTGTTTTATTCCAAATTTTATTTGTGGTTTATACTGCGGGAAATATAGGCAAACTGCAATTTTGAATATGTTAAAATTACGTTCAGTACAGAGACTTACGAAATTGCGTAAAAAAACAGAAGTAAATTCTGAATTTCCAAGTAGATTAAAAAACATGAGATTTGCTTTTTCTTTTAATAAGATTTAGAGCATGAAATATCTTACACTTTAATGTTCACTACATATTGCTTTAGTATAATATAAATCCATGTATGTGTACTCTTAAGTGCATGTGTATGTCTATATGTATATACATGCATACACACTTGTATACAAATATGGTATAGGCATAATATAATTGAAGATGCAGAAAACCTTTTTTTATTGGTTTCTATACTTCTGGAAAAACTAGTTATTAATCTTTAATGTCATTAATGTGGCATAACTACATTCAGGGGACTGAGCAAACATTTATGTTAATTGAAATGAATGCCATGGAATTACATGGGAGGGAGGAGGAGGGGAAATTGTCAATATAGTTAAAGCTTGATCTGTAAAGCCAGAATAAAAGAGGGTTCTAGCACAAGGATGATGCATGGGGGAGGAGACGAGCCTGTGTTTTAGCCAGGGCTTCCTGGCTGCTCTGGGGATCTGAAAAGCACCTTGTGCTCCGATGGACCTTCTGGGGAAACCACCTTTTCCCTAGCCCTCCCAAAAGGTCTTGCGCTCACCTTTGCAGAGTCCTATGCTGAAATCTTCATGATTGCTAGGCAGGACTAGCAATTTACTCTTTTAAGGAAAGACTGCAGTCTTTTTTTTTATTATTCTATTTATGTATATATTTTGTTTGCAGTTGTGCCTGCTACTGTTCCTGATTCTAAAGTTTGCCTCTCGATTTTTAAGTCCGGAAATCAAATGAAAATTCCAGAAACTCTTGTTGAAGATTTTGTAGGATGCTATGACAGCTCTAATAACCTTTTAAGGGTTGTAATAGTTCTGAAGGTGTTTTCTTGTTTTTAATCCAAAGTAGGCTTTATTTTGTAAAGAGGGTTTCAAGTCATGTATTGCTGGAAGCACTGTGATCATCTCTGCATCGTGAATGCTGTCTAGGTAGAGGCTCAGTTGAATGATGCGTTGTTGCAAGTGCCTTAAGTATGTGAGAAAGCGATATATTCTGCATTTTCTCCCATATAATATTATACTGTTTAATATTTTGCCATTTAACCAGTCATCATAACTACAGCAACTGTGATTGCATGATTTTTTTTTTTCTGCCCCGAGTACTCAAATTGCCAAACATGAAGCTATTGCCTTTCCCCCATAAGTATGCTGTAATATGTACGTGAGACAGTTAATAGAACATCTCTGTAGAAACAAAAAATCTCCCAATTCTGGATCCACTTCCTTTGAATATGAGTTTTTTTTAAACTCTGTTACTTGGATGAACTCTTTTTTAATAGTGGCTCAAACTTGAATTGCAATTCTTCATTTTCGTTAAGGATTGATAAATCCCTCAAAAATGAAATTGGAGGTGAATTTCCTCAATTTGATTAAAACTTAAAATCTTCTGTCAAAGTCTCAGCGTTATTCTAGAAAATTGATAATTACTGATTACATTTTGAGGTCATGACACTAGCAGATCATTATCCTAACTTTTTTTTTAGGGAGGCTTTTGTACAATGAATCCTGCAGTACTGCAAGTAGTTTTGTCCTATTCTTCAGAATCAACCTACCCTCAACTTTACGTTAGCCATAAAAAACATAGAAAGATATTCTTTTAATTGGCTGATGAGCGTAAAATTGTTGTTTGGCAGCCAGCTTAAAAATGGACAAATAGAGACTTTGTTAATGCTAATGTATAAGGGTTGAGTTATTAGTTACTATCCTGTTGAGCTGCAAAACTATGGGGGAAAGTATTCTTACATTGTAAAACACTCCTGCTTTTTTTACATTGTGTTGAGTATATGAAGACATACGATTTTATAGCGCTTAGTGAGCCTGAGGGACATTTGGCCTCGTGTAACTGCTTTGCTTGAATTCTGCGGAGACTTTTAATTCACTGCATGTTTTCTTGGAGGTGGGGGGTGTACTGAACAGTGTTTTTAAGCAGTCATTTGATGTTTGTTTTTAATCATAACAGGAATTTCCATTTTTTACCTTGACGGCCTTTCCACCAGGCTTCCTCGTCCATGTTGGTGGTGTTGTCAGTGCACGTTCAGTGAAGCTCTTGGATCGCATTCACAATCCCGGTATGTTAACACAATAAACTTTTCCCAAGTCAAGATTTATCACAATGTTCCTGTATTTCTAGTCTTTGAAATGTCGTATCTACTAAAATGTTTATATATTATAAAAATCTCTACCAACAGTGTTTGCTGAAGGTAATTTTTTCGTACAAGCATTTCAGCTTGAAAAATATTAGTCTTTCAGAGAGTATGTTTTTAGTGAGAACTTTATAGTAAATTAATGAGAAAAAATATTTTGATTCTAATAACTTTACACCAATTTTTTTTTGACTTATCAAGAGGCTGGTTATGTTTGGCCACTGCTTAATATTAAAATTTGATGTAATCTTCCTACTAAAACAGAAGTAAGTTGAAGTAATTGGTTTAACTGCAAGTGTTTTCTAATTTTAGCTCCTTGCGATCCTTCAGGACTAATCAGCACAGTTTAGCTCAATATGTGTTTTTAACTTCATTGGAGAAAAAGAAAAACTTTACAACTTTTTTTTTCAGTTCTTATTAAATAACATATACAGAACACTGCTTAAAGTATTTTTTGTTTTAATATTTAATATACTTGGAAACTGCAGTACTGAAACATTTATGTTCTGCATGTCCTAGTTCTGATATCAGAATTAAGTCATTTTCTCTCTGAATTCTGTTACTGCAACAAGTGGTGAGGGATGCTTTAAAAAAAGTGGAGTTAATTAGTACTCTCAGAACATGGGCAGATGAAACAAAATAGTAGCACCTGTACTGATTTTGCACACACTTGCCAGGAGTAATAAAGCTTGTGCAAGTGCATCTTTTTAGAAAACTGTTACTTCACATTTTTCCATTTTATTTTTTTTTCTGCAAGCAGTTCTTCAAACAGTTGAATTATTGCTGATCTAAAGAATCAATAAACTTCCAGAGAAATTGGAATAAAATCCGAGACACTTACGAAAACTACTTAAAGGGATTTTTAAAACACCCATATTTTTTCTCCTTACTTCTGAACTTTTACTCTTGACCCTGCAGTGGAGAAAAGATTAAGAGAAATCTCCAAATGTATTTCAGATGTGCTCCCTCTATTTCTTTGCCACAAAGTTCTCTTAAGCTTTCTGTATTTTGGCGTGACTCTGATACAGATAACTTCTGTATTATATACTAAGTTTATGGTACAATAAATTTATTTAAGAAAAAAAAATCAATTATGCTCAGAAGTTTGCCATAATAGTTTCATGCTTTATGCACTCTTTATTAATATTTACTAATTGACTGTAGAGATGCACATGTGTATTTGCACATTTAAGTGGCTCTTTGCAACACTTTTGAATTTTTAGATTGCTCCTGACAAGTGAATGTAAGATGCATGAAACTTCAAACTCAGTATATTGCAAAACAATAACAAAAACAAAAAAAAAGGAGAATAAAGGGTCGTAGTTAGGAGTTGGACGGGGAAGAAGTAGAAAAAATTTCTGGTATAGCGTTATCTTTTAAGTAATTGAGTCAAGTCTGTAAAATATTAAAGGAGACATTAACTGGCAAGTAAATAGATCGGAAAATATATAGAAGGAAAGAACAGTTTAAGGAGCTGTTTGAAAACCAATGAATAATACAATAATTGCTCTATACTGTACACTTTGATCTCACTTAGTGCTAGTTTGCTATAGCATGCTCCTTTTTCCCTTTCTATTTCAGCCTCTTATTAACTCTGCTGTCTGTGTCTTTCCAGTTCCTGTGGAGTGGTGTTGTCAATTGTGTTCTTGTTGGTAGTTTTTTTTTTTTTCACTATTCTGCTCCTATAACTGATCTACTAATTTGCTGTTTTGAACTCAGCCTTTGTCGGAATTATGGGTAACACAAGATCATACAAACTACTAGACTGGAATAGTTTCAATTCAGGTATTTTACTAGTCATTCAGTACTACATATGCTGACAGAAATTATGGCAGCTCAGTGAAGTACTTAGCAATGCTGTAGAATGTTATTAGGTTAATATTTCAAATTTAAATCTATTTAACCATCAAATAACTCAGTGTCTTATTTGCTTTAATGTTTTTTTAAAGGCTTCCTTTAAAATTGCGAAACATCATTTGAGTATAAAATAGCATTGTTAATAATTTAATATCAATCTGAAAAGTTGAATATTCTTAGTAGCCTTCAGCTCAGTGTCTGCTAAACATAGGGAAAGAGAATAGATTGTTGTTTGTACAAGCAACATGGTGTCAGGTGTGTTCTTTTTCATGAGCTTACACTTCAGGAATAGCTGTACTTCTGATGACTTGAGGAAAATGATGAATGTATTTATTCTAAAGGACATAAACATTGAATGAGAGATCAAAAATTAGATGAGGAGAAAAATCTATTTGCCAAAGTAGTGTATCTTGTCCAGGGAGTCTTGTTTCATAAATCTTGTATTGTAAAATACATTAGCTTGCAGAACCAGTCTTATTATTTGAACTTCTAAAATAGTCAAAAACTTAACTGAAAAAAGCCCCAGTGTTCTGTTTTTAACAAAACCTAGTGACCAAAGTGTGTGATTTCTGTGTATGGCTGTGGAGAGAATGGAAGAGCTGATGATAGAGTCTGTATAAAATACTGACCTTTTCAGAGGGAAGGGGAGGGAAAAAAAAACTTTCCTTTCCCTTTTGAAACATTGCAGTTTTGAGACAATGCTTTTGTGGATTTGATTTACTTTTCAAAATTATAGTCATCTTTTAAATTTGTTTTTACTTTCCATATATTAATAGTATTATAAAGTGCTCAGAATAATGGTATAGCATAGACCGTTTCACGATGTTAAATGAAAAATTCTTGCGTGCATCTTGTATGGTACTTTCGAAAGTTTGACTTAATTGTTGCTTTTTTGAGCCAGTGTTTAGGAGATGCAACCATGGAAGAATTTTATTAAAGAATTGAGCAACTGAATTACATGGAGACACTAAGCATATCTTGAGCTATGATAGAAAGTGATTGAGAAATATAAGCCATAGCTAAGGAGAAATTGTGAACTCATTCCTTGACAGAAGAGATAAGAAGGAAGAAGAAGAGATAAACAGGAAGAAGAATATATATTTATATTGCATGCAGTTATACTTGCAGGTGGTTGTTATATAGACCTTCTGGAGTATAAAGGCCTAAAATACTTTAGAGTTAATACTCTTTCAAAGCCTGTATATGTTTCTCTCACATTTTGTAGAAGATCCTACCACTTCCTCCACATATCAGGAGATTTCTATTTATTCTGCTGGGCAGGACTAAGTAGGCTTGCTTATATGCGTGGAAGTATATTGCTTTTGCAGTCCTAGATGTGTTATTATATCAAGAATATAAAGAAGAGCAGTAGATCAGTCACTATATATGAGCTGTTGTGGATTGTGGTGGAATGTCTTAAGATGCAACAGGACATTCTGAGGGTGGTGAAAAGTTGTGAATGGTAAACTGTGATTTGAGGATGCCAGAAAAACATGTGCCAAAGTAGAGGCTGACTTTATTTGCTGAAGAGGGGAAGAGAATAGACAGAAAAGAAACTACTTAAGCTTATAGAACAACATTCTTTAAATGATTTTATAATGAAATATGAAAAATGATAAAAGAGAATCTGCAAAATACAAAGATAGTTAAGAGCTCAAATTCATGGAAAACAGGGAATGTTATGCAATGGAAGAAATGCTATGGTCCTGTCTGTGAAAAAGGCTGTTAAAAATGTATTGTAAGTATAAAAATCAGAAAGGAGTTTGGGATCCAGAAGACTGGTCCTTTGTAAAAACTCTTACTTTGAGAATAAATATAAGAAAGGAATGTGACTTTGTAAAGAACATGTGGAATAGATGCTGCTTTTGCATACTACAATTCCATAGTAGTTACAGATACAGTGTTCTTACGGGATTACATTCTTTCAAGGAGCTGCTCCAGGAGTAGCTGCTCCAGGAGTAGCTGCTCCAGGAGTCAGAAATATGGATTGAAATATTAAATGGGAAAAGATGAATAAAATTCCCTGAGCTCCTCGATACCCCAATACTTGAAGTGTACAGAATTCTCCAAAGCTCTAGTTTTGTATATGAAGAAATGGAAGAGGAAAGCTTGGATATGTTTTGGTTCTGTAACTGAATGGTTGTCTTTCACATAAATGCAAATTTACACTGAATGTGCAAATTAAACTTCCTGTTGCAATCTGGGATATGATGGTGTTGTATTTGAAAGAATGCAGTAGGTGTAGGAATGTTCTCAGTACTGTCAGAAGATCCTTCTGAACTGGCAGAAAACGCAAAATTTAAGCCTAATCTCTAGCCTTTCCTTGAAAAATCTCCAAATATACCTTTTAGGAACTGAACATGGATTGATATAGTAAAGGGATGCCAGGGCACCTCTTAGAGTGTTATCTGAGTGAGCCATAAGGAAAGCTTTATGGTGCTTGAATGGGCCCTTACCTTTTATGACTTACTAGAACCAGGGTTTTTCAGTAGTGTTTTATTCTCTACTTTTCAGCAGACATCCCAGAAGACTGAATATTCCTTTTCTGTGTACATGTTTATGTAATGGGGCAAATGTTGGTTATTGTCAGTGTAGAACAGAATGATGACAAATTTCCTTTGGAATTCATAAATAATAAACTTGGTATTTAAAGTCTTTGCCTAAAAAAAAGTAATTCTATTTAATCATGTTTGTTGACTGAAAGATCTCCCTGAAGTTTGACAAATGGTGTGAGAACTATCATAGACTTTTCACTGAACAAAAGCTTTAATAAAGCTGTTGTTTATTCCACCACTGCATTTGGTATTCAAATAATACATTAGTACATTAGTAGAATGATTCCAATTGAAGGGATATGTTCCCCTGTGCTACAGAAATATGGATGAACATGTAGTTGTAAAATATGAGTTGATGGTATTTTAGAAATCTTGAATTTAAGTGAAAGATAATACAAGCTGTAATTGACCTTAATAGTATTTCACAATTAGCTTTAATGGATCTTATCCATTATCTGATTCGAATTAGGCACAACAGATTTCCTTCTGTGTTAAATCTGTCTGCATTATCTTTTTCACCTGCTTTTTTATCTTGATCAGATTGTTAAATATAATGTAAGCATGTTCTTATTCATCATATATGAAGTTCTTTCCATACCCCATGTTTCAGATCAAGAAATACCGTAGCTAAACTAATAAAAAATAGGTGTTTTTTGGTATGATTCTACTAGATAATGCAGCTTCTTTAACATTTTGACTTTTGTTTTAAAGGATTTGAGTTCCTTTTTTATCATAATATGCTCTCACTGAGGCCCTTAACTCACTCCAAAGTGACTGAGGAAAAGGTTTCTGTTAATTAGTTACTGCATCCAGGTGTTCAGAGAGGATTCTCTGTCTGATTTGTCTTAAAATAGAATGTTGTGACTGTGTAGAAATAAAGGATGTAGAGTCTCTCTGAATGTAACAGATAAAAACCTAAATGGCATAAAAATGAGTAGAAGATGTGAAAGAGGCAGTATAAATTCCTGCCACTCATTTTCCTACATAGTGTGGTAGCTTTCCCCTTTCCTGCCGGCTGGTGTGCAGAGTATCTCGTCTATGAACACCTGTGTTCTCAGACAGTGAAGATGAATCCTTTTGTGTTTGAAATTGTGTGTGTTTCTTCCAAGAATTATGTTAGATCTAGGCTTGTTGTGGCTTGTTTTAAGGTGCCCAGTTAGTTGGGTTTAATGTTTTAAAATGTATATATAATTCATTTTGTTATGCTAGTTCCAAGATGGATGCACTTTATAATATTTAAAAGCCAGGCCTGTGTCTTGTCATGGGATAGTATCTCCAGCTGTTGATAGTAAGTGGCACCTTCATAGCTGTGCTTTAAAAATACCTTTTGAAGATTGCTTATTTAAAATATATATATTGTGCCTAGACAATAAAGCAACAGATGCAAGATAGAATAGGTAGTTTCTGTGTTATCTGCCAGCTCTGCAAAGCAGGAGACATTGCCCTTGATGCTATAATTGGATCCATGAAAGCAGATTCCTGTATCTTCTTTGTGTCTCATCCAGTTTAGTGTTAGAGTAACTGTATGCAGACTTGTGAGGACTTTAACATTGTAAGATGAATGTCCGATTTAAATAATAACTAAAAAAGTGACAAAGTGAATTTAAGTCTGATACCTGTCATGTTATCTGACAAATTAATTTGTGGTGCTGTCGGGTTCGTTATCAACCCGTGGTGGTTGTCCGTGGTTATAGAGGGAATACTGAGGCCATCCACCTCAGGGTCAAGAAGCACTGACACCTGTGAGATGATAGGCCAAATGACGTTTATTGAAATTCACTGCTGGCTCTTATAACTTCTGTCCAGGTGGAATTTTTCGTATGTACCAATTAGGCTCCAGATATCACTTTTTGACCTAATATGGTTAAACCCTTGCCCATTCCGTGATACCGCGAGATCTTCCGTCCGCCATTCCCTATCTCTGCTTCTGTCACGTACAACAGGTCTCGTTAACAGTACGGCTGCAACTCCCACATGGTGCTTAAAGTTTTTTTATGTCCAGGCAGTGTTTTTGAACCAGTTTAACCAGTGTCAGTTTATGGAAAACTACTCCCCTCAAGGTGACTTGTAATCAAATATTGAATGACTTCTGCTCATTCTTATGATTGAACAGGTATGTGATTTCTAATGTGTGATATAAACACTGTAGATTAATGGAGGTTGGCTTCTTGATGTTTTGTAAATCTTTGTTGAAGATTTACAGTTTCATTAGTTTAGATTACAGATGTAATGTCACACAGTTAAGGGTATGAATTACCTTGTGCTTTGTGCTGTAAGGCTTAGAAAAGGGATCTGAGCATTTAACTGTTCAAGTAGTATTTAGTTGAGATTAGTAACAAGTGTCCTGGGATATCTCAAGGCTTGGGGCCCTCGAGAATATAAGACTGATAAGACTGAGTTGGAAGTGATTAGAAATTGAAGAAGGAAAGCCAAACTTTGAATTAGAAGTTACAGTTCTCTTTTAGGGATGAGATAGTTAAAAACATACCCTGATACATTCTGTAATGTATTGGTTGTGATGGGAGAGGTACTGAGACAAATACTCATATTTTCCCAATCTTGGGAATTGTCTTCATATTAAAGCTAGCTAGAATTGTCTTTATATCTTCACTCCTCCATACTGAGCTGCCACTTAAAAGTTATCCTGCTCTTCTGTCACGTGTCTTGCAGCTCTCTGTTGTCCGTGTAGTTGCAAAGTGAGTCACTTTGCCTGGCCGACTCAATAAAAAACTGCCCCTGCAAATGAATGGTTTTATGTTGAATCAGTCAGCTGAAGTAACTCCTCTTGAAAAAGCATCAAGGCTGCATACGGTTTTAAACCTAGATGTAGTTAATGCTGTTTCTTCAGTCACTAAAGAACTTGTTTTTAGTATAAAAATCTTTCTTACTGTTTAGCTTGTTCGGCAGTCAGGGTTGGAAAGTGAGGTGTTTTCTGACCTCATCTTCTGTGACAGAAGAGCAGTGACAAAATACCTTCTCTAGACTGGATGTTTTATCTGTAGCTTAAGCTTTGTGGGAATGAGCATTCCTCTTTGCTGTTATGTTTGCAGTGCCTTTCTAGTATTTTAGGACATGTTACGTTGTTTGGACTTATCAAGTTAAAACTACTTCCTTCAGTTTCCCTATCATCATAAGCAAAGTTACCATTTTCACATGTTTTAGTTTTGAGGATGGAGATAGGGAGTTACTTTTAAAAATCTGCAGTGGCTTTGATTGCCTTGGGAAAGTTTTAGATTTTTACTGATCTAATGTAAGGTTAGTCAGCACTGCCCACATTTTGTGTGTTTTTGGGTTTAACAGCTGAAAGGACTGGTCTTTTATGTACATCTATTTCTATTGCAAAATATTTTAGAATGATGGTAGGTAATTTCATTATTCATGACATAAAAAAAATCAAATTAAATGTGAAGGTCTATGAGATTATAAACATAACAAAGATGACTTAAATATACAATCAAAAAAGGCACTTTTAAATCTTTCTGCTGTTTGTAAGCACCTTTAGATAATAGTAAGTTGTTACTGCCATTTTTTGAGACATCAGAACAAAGAATTGCTCATTGTTGATTAAGGTAATCGCCACAGTCTGTCTATCCTCATTTCAGAATGTTACATGGTAAATATTCATTAAACTTCAATATTAAATTAAGTAGAAATTAATCATACAGTTTTTCTTCCAGAGTAACCGTTTCTGGATACCTGGAGATTCAGTTTAGCACAGTAACTCATTAAGTACAATCAAGAGATAATCAAATAATCAAGAAATTATCCCTCTAATTTTTCTTCAAGTTCTAAACATCTTTAGGGAACCAGCCAGATTCTGGTCAAGTCTTAAAAGGTCCTTGACAAAGGAACATCTAACAAATAGCCGTGGGAAAGTGTTGCTTCTTGTGAATCAGAAAATGTTCACTGTCTAGTGTTATCTCTAGGTGTAAATTATGGGCAGAATTTTGTCCTAGTGACAATACAACCTGGTACAGATTGATCTGATTTGAAGGAAAGAGGTAGGTTCTGAAGTGTTGGTGTATGGAACTGACCAAAAGAACTTTTGGACTGCAAGATAAGTACTTTACAACAGAGATGGTTGTTTGCATCTTCTAAAGCTTTTCAATGAAAGCAAGTTTGGACAGTTTCAGTTGGAGGAGGTTTGAGTTGGCACAATTTTTATTGAATACTGTACTGTTCACAACATGGACAACATGTTTTTTTAAGTCTTCAGCTTTAGAAACGGTATGCTTTTCTTCCACTTTGTTATAAATACCGTGTCAATTTTGAAATACAGTAAAAGTAGGTGTAATTATCAGTCTTTGGTTTCCAATAAAGGGCACTTAATAGCAGTGTAATATTGCAAACTTTTTTGCTTAAAGATTTAGATAATCCCTGCTATAAACTACTCAGTAGACCTGCTAGAAAAGCTTGTGATTGAGTGCTATGTATGCTTGCCTTTTTGCTTCCACCTAGAATCCAGGGCCATTACTTTCTGTAACCATTTCAGTGAGCTGCCATAGTTTTCAGTCTGTACTGTCACCTGATCCAAGCATGCGCCAAAATACCCACCGTTTCTGGCTACTGTCTGCTGAATCTGCTTTGCAAACCTGTAGTTCTTAAGCTTTTGCCTTAGCCAAAAACAACAACAGACACCCTCATGGAGTGTACTGGACACATGCCATCCTGCTTCCCTAACTCCTCTAATTGTTTATGTAAATCCCTAGCTTTACTAAACTTGTAAATGCTACAATGGCATCCCCATGTGGAATTGTGTGGCTCATGTGTCAAAAAAGGCTGCTTGTGAAAATATTTGTCAGAAGAATAAGAATGCTACACATTGCACTGCATTCAGTGTTTTGTATCAATTTATTATTGCAATGTCATGGTGTTTGATTTTAATTGTAGACAATCATGTTGTATTTTAATATGCAAAGGTAAGTGTGGAAATGTGTGAATGTACAGTATTTAAATATAAACATTTATAAATATTAGCCTCTTTCTGCAAGAGAAAAATACTCAATTTTATGTCTTAAGCAGAGGACTCACTCTCCTTTACAAGCACATGTTTATACATGACTTTTATACAGACTTTTCAACTTGTACAATGAGAACTTGTTGGATTTTTGCGAGCTATATTCAGCCTGATCTTGTTAACACTGAAGACAATGGCTGTAAATTGTTTTGTCTTTAAAAAATTAGACTAATGTTATGGATCACTTTTATTCTTGTTAATCCTGATTTTGACCAGGCTATCAAAAAGAATGAAAGATTAAATGTTGCCTGATCAAGACATGGTGTGTTGAACAACCTCACAAAAATAGGCACTTCCCTTATAATCATACACTTTGTAGATAGGTTAGGGGAGAAAACTGTGTTAACTCTCCAGGAGACTTGCTCCCAAACTTTGGCTTACTCTACAGATTTCTTGTGGGGGGGATGTTATGTGTTTGCATTTAGGTTGGGACCCGTCACTACTGTTTCCACCACTTCATTGCCTTTCAGTATTTTCATTCCCTTTTAGTATTTCATCCTGTTTCAGTTTCTACTGTGGCCATTTTCCAGTTTCATATTATGCTTGTAATGTTGTTATTCCATAGCACTTTCCTTCTTCTCCAGTCCTTTCACCCTGTTTACCACTTCTGACTCCTTGATCACAACTTCACATTTCTTTTACCATTTTTGTCTTAAAAGGGTCATTAGTGACTAGTGGGAGTAATTTTTGCCAAATGCTTACGCTTAAAATTATGACTAGAAGCTAATTAACTATCCTTTGTATCAGGAAAAGACTGTAAGTCTTTTCTTTGTCTGGAAAAGACTGTAAAACTGTAGTTATTTCTTTGTAGATTCCTCTCCTTCCACCCACAGTGGAATGTGAAAATGTGTGGGGCTGGGCCTTAACGAGTTTTAGGTAGCTGCCTATGGTCCAGTCTAGCTGAGCAAGAATTGCTAAAACACAGTTTCTACTATTTTTAAGGTTTTGCACTTTTCTGTTGAAGAGACACAAACACATTGATAACCAAATTTACTGTCTATAATTGCATTGCGAAGGAGGAATTTCTCCTGAGATCCATATCCTTCTCGCCATGACAGGTAGAGATACATGTACAGAAAGTGCTTGTGGGCTTGAATCTTCCCTGCGGGTCTTCCTTTTGTCAGAGGTTTGTAGCCTTTGCCTTAAAACAGGTTTCCAGAATTCCTTTTCTTACCTACCATTAACTGAGCAGCCTCAGCAGTGGTGACAGCTTCTGTTCAGGTACCAGGAAGCACCAGCAAAAGAAGACTTTTTCCTCCCCCTTTCATTGACTGCTTGTGCCCTAAGGAGCTCTCATAGCTGAGCTTGGGAACCCCTCCCTGTGATGGGCTGCTCATCTCAGCTTCTGAAAGCTGGAGAGCGAGACATTGATGGTAGATCATTTGACCATGAGAGTCAGGATTAGGGTATTTTTTCTTAAGCAGTTGGTTTTGTCAACCAGAGGTAGTGTCTACACAGTGTTTTCCCTCCGAGAAACAGCAAAGTGTAGTGCTTAGAGCTTTTACCAGAAATGCATTGAAACTTGCTGAGGGTTAACTTGGATATAATGAAACGTCCTTGGTACAGTCCTAGAGATCCCTAGTTTGTTTTGTGTCTTAATGTATATATTTTTGTCTTGAATGTGGAGAATCTCCCAAAGAGCTGTGCTGTAATTTCTGTTGTTCACTGTATGTCTCTTAGAGCAAAGGTTAGATAAATGTCAGCCTGTGCCCTGGCTGTCTCCTCCTGTAACCCCAGCAAGGAGAAGGATGTTATTGGTCAATACAATGCTGTTAGTACATGTGTATTAACACTTCAATTTAGGTATATTTAAATATATCTTTGTGTTATTTTATTAATAGAAGATGATGATTAGTTTCTTTAGAAAGCTGAAGACTCATCTCCAAATTAAAAGCTTAGTGAAATCAGGAGTGAATACATCCTGCCCTACAGTTCTTGTGTCTCACTAAATTTCAAAACATTTTTATAGCTGCATTTCTCATTTTTGTTGGTCATACTTTCAAAGGACATAGTATATGATATATATATATATTATATATATAAATATATGTATATACTATATATGCACTGTAATATTCCTATAAATATATATAAAAATTCATTTTTAAGATTAATATTTCAAATTATGTTACTGCAAGGAGATCTAAATGAGTACACGTTTGTATCCAGGCAAAATTTGATTGATTTCAGGACAATTATGTAAGACCTTTTCCACTTGGATCCCTTTGTACCATCAGAGGGCGTACTGTTTGCTACTGTTTTATGTATTGACAGTTAACATAGTTTTTAAGTTATTGGTAAAACTGCACCATTTCAAAAGAAGAAACTTTACAAGCATCATAGATAGAAAGCTTGTAAGAAAAGTTTTATTTCCATGTGACTAACTCAGTTGAAATGGTTTGCATGAACTTATGTAGTAGGTCTCTTGATTGTATTTTTAAATTTTTAATTCAGAAAATATATATATTCAGTTACAGTGTACTTAAAAAAACAATAAAGATAATTACAAAAAGAAGCCTTTTTGGAAAAAAAAGTGCAGTTATGGAGGATACTAAAGCAAAAAAAGCATTGACAAATATAAAACACACATCTTGTGGTTCTTAGTGCTATCAGTGTGAAAATAACTTTCAAATGCTCATGATTCCTGTACATAAGAAATATTGAAGTGGCAGCTTATCACACAGTTATGTTTGACAATTACCTAGTCTTTCTTTAACACATTTCTTTAAATTCTGGTTAAGCAAGAATTTCTGTCAATAGTAAAGCTCTTTGAATGATTTTATTAATATAAATATGTTTAGTTGTTACGACTACTGCTATTTTTTGATATTTCAAAGGGTCTGTGATGCTTTATTGTGAATTATGTGCTGCTCATGTTGGAAAGCTGATAGTATGGTCTGCAAACGGGTCTTCAAGTTTGGAGTGATATCTGCTGTGTTTTTGGTATCAGCTGTCACATGGACAACAACAACAAGAACGCTGTGATTTGTTTCATTGGCAATAAGCAAGACAGTGAAATCGCCTGCTTGGTCTTTGCTCAATACTTGAGGTGCAGTAGTTAAGAAGCAAAAAGTTGCAAGATACAGCAGAGCACTTAAATATGAAAAATCCCATCAAATACAGTATCCTTTCAGATTAATTGCATGAAACTTTATATTGACATAGTATAGAATAGTGAATTGATTTATACTTTGTCTTTCAGATGAACCAGAAACACGAGATGCCTGGTGGGCAGAAATCAGACAAGAAATAAAATCCCATGCCAAGGCATTGGGGTGTCATGCTGTAGTGGGCTACAGTGAATCAACTAGCATTTGGTAAATCATGATGTTTTGATTTTCTAAATGCCACAGGCAATTTATTTTATGGTCAGTGGGTTAAAAATGGTTAAACATTTCAGCACAAATCTTGATACTGTATAATTTACCTGTTAGTTAAAGTAGCTTGCTTAGATTCCAGTATTGTATTTAAAGAGTTAATCAAGGTGCCACGTATATTTTTTTAATATCTTTTATTTATTTACTTTTAGTGACTATCAAAACTTTTAGCAGTTATTTATTTTCCAGGTGAACATATTTGCTTTTATAGTAATGTGTATCTATAAAAGGTTTTCTAGACCTTATCTGCCTAAATACTGTTCACGAAAATGTTGCACTTTTATTACCTGCTAGCAACTGGCAGTCCAGTACTTGTGTTTTAAGCTCAAAGCTTATAATTTAAGTTCTTTACTAGGAATATATTAATAGTCTGTAAAGGGAGAATATACTGCCTGCTAGATCAAGCATGCTTTTTTGTAAATTTCGCTCTTGTAAATTTTTCTAGAAATTACTTCTGTCTTTCAATACTACACTATTATTCAGTGTATTATACTGCAGCCCTGCAGCAGTCCTCCTGGGATGGAGTATCAAGGGGAAGCTAAGTTTCCCAGCCATGCACACCAGTCAGGCCAAAATGCTAGTTCTCTATGCTAGGTTAGAGTACTCTTTGGCTAAAAAACAACAACAAAAAATAAAAGTTCTTCTGTACTTTAGTGGCTTAATAGCAAACTTTGTGAGAGGCTTGGTGACTGGGAGAAATAACTCAGTTCATGTAATTACTCCTCTTCCTCCCTGCCTCAAAGAAGGTTGTATCTTTCCAGCTCCAGAAAAAAAAATCTATTTCTTACAACTCTACTATGGGATTAAGATAACCAAGATAAGAAAGGATCAATCTGAAAGACACAAGAGTTTGGTTCTTCACATCTGTTGGTGCTTCCCATTTATTTCTTTGCTCTGCTTAAAACTAAATCTATAACATAGTAAAAGAATGTAAAGAATATAGGTAGCAGGCAGTTACTAGGAGATTTCATACTTCCATTTTTCTTGAGAAATTTGATGTGGTTGTATTAAATCATTGATCATGTATTGGGGTCCCCATGCTTATTTTTCAGATCAGACTGATGCTTGTAGATTGATGCTTAAAGAGTAAGGATCTAGTCAATAAGTACTGAACTGCCAGATGTAATCTATGAAAAGAGAGTTTGGGGAAAAAAAAGAGATGATAAGTTTCAAAAAAAAAAAAAAAAGTGAATAGGTCATTCTAGAAAATGCAGGAAATTATTTCTTTGTGCTTTTTCAGCATAGTATTTTATTATTTTAAATATTGAATATTATAGATCTGTCTCATAGACAGTGCTTTGTAATCGCACTTTCCCACTATGAGAAAATTAATACTCCTAAATCAGGAATAATGTCAATTATGTTACATGCTGTATGCATCACTATAATTTTTATAGTTAAATTCTACTGTTTTTGCTGCTTTTTATCCTGCAAGAAACATCTTTGTCAGTGTTGCATTTTAAATTTAATTTGAGAGTGAGTGTTTATAAGACGATGAGGCTTTCAGCTTCCAATTTACTTTGATAAATGATTGTGCCTTGTGTTTTTTTCTGTTTCTTTTTTGTGGGTTTGCTTTTGTGGGTTGGTTGATTTTCTTAGCATTAACAGCTGTAGTATTGAAAGTATTTCTTAAACCTGGTTAGGTGGTGTGATATTATAGCATATTATTTATTACCATGGGCAAAGCTGTTTAGTCATTCTGCATCTATTGCTTGAACGATGGATGAAATTGCACAAATGCACAAAATTGAGACTTTTGAGCAAGCCCTTTAATTTAATAGCCTTAAATAAAAGTAGCACTAAGCAGCAGAAATTCACTTTGTTGTAATTCTTTTCTTTTATAGTGAAGAGGTCTGTATTTTGTCCGCGTCTGGCACAGCAGCTGTACTGAACCCTAGGTTTCTTCAGGATGGCACCGTGGAAGGCTGTTTGGATCAAAGGTTGTCATGGCAGCCTGGCTTCTTTTCCATAGGGTCAGAGAAGGGAGAGGTTGATTTTTTTCCTCAGAGCCAAGATAGTTCTTCTCTATTAGGGTAGGTTACAGTGTTACAGTGCAGGATGCGGGACCAACCACTTTACTGCTTTTCACTAACAACAACAACAGAAGTAATGGAACTCTGCACCAAATTAGATAATCTGTTTTTATTTCTAACAGTCTGAATAAGGTAACACATTTGACTACTAACCACAGATTATAACTCCCCCTTTTTTTTTTTTTTTTTTTCTCCTTCCCTCCTCCTTTGCCACTCTTCAGGTATCTTTCTCACCTTTATAGCAACCTATTGAAAAAAAGGATGGATGTATGATAAATTACATGAGCCAAATGTTACTGTGGCTATAATATGTGGACTGTTTTATATACTATTTAATAGCTGTATGGAAGGTGATGTACCAGTATTGCTGTATTTTTAGCTAAGATATATATTTTGTTTGAAGTTAGGAATAAAATCACAGAACAAAAGGAAAAACTTTCCCATTACCTCCCTTTGTTTCAATTTTTACAAAAGAAATTTGAGGAGAGGAAAAAATTTTGACAAATGATTATTTTGAGGGAAAAAAAGTTAGGTAATTTACTGTGTGTTCATTATGATAATCATCATACATTACAGGGGACTGTTACAGTGATAAGTAAGGCTACTTACTACACTGTATTTTTATTACTTTTCCATTTTATCTATGTTAGCAAGTGACCATTATTTATCCTGTAGATAGCCTCTTCAAAACTGTAGCTAGAACAAAAATGTTTGTTTCTGAACTCCACTTACCACTTTGTCCTTTCAAAGTTTTAAAAAAAAAAAAAGGTAGGGGGGAGGGGGGAGATGGAGAGAGTCATGTTAATAATGGAAAGACTACTTTTTTAAATTAAAATATGTGTTTCAGTGCTACTGAAAATCTTGATGTAGATTATGAATGCTAAAGAAAGACAAAACAGCCAAATGAACTAAGCACATACTTCAGACAAAACATGCTTCCAAAAGGCTTCCAAGACATTTGTTTAAATATCTCCTCAGAGTTCACTGGGAACACTTGTTTGGAGCAAAATAAATGTGCAGCATGCAGTTCGCCTAAACTTATTGCTATTTTTAGAGCAGTTTTTCCTGGATATTTTGAAGAGTAAGGGATATCTTAGTTCTAGATGAATAACAGGTTTCACCCAATACCACAGCTTAGGAAATTGGCTTGCTGTTCTTCCTTTTCATATTGTTAATATATATTGTATTGTTTCTCAGTAGGGTGGTTGTTCTGTTGTTTATATTTTCCTGGTTAGATTTGGGTAGGTTTTTGGTTACAGTCTGTGTGAGAGAGAGTTTGCATTGTATTTGGTACAGAAATTGCTCTCCAAAACCGGTGTACTTTTTGAGCCATAATTGTAGAACATAGAAAGCCAGAACAGTAATGTTTTAGATTTACATAAGTTATTGGCCATTTTATGCACTTGTTTCTTGTCCCCTGCATAATGCATGTTTTTAGGTATACCATTTTAGCTAGTAGTGTGCAACCTTATTTTATTCTTTGGAATTGATATAATAACCTGTGACATAGGTGTCATGAAATAGAGTGTAGGTATAATATATCTGTAGGTGTTTAAACACTTGTGTGCCTATTAATACTTGTTAATATAATGCAAATGTTTTAAATATGCTTTCCACAATATATTTTTAGGATTGAAGAAACTTTGCCACCAGGTTGTGGATTTTGCCATATACCATATGATGAACTGAACATGCCATTCCCTGCTCACCTCACATACTGTTACAACTGCAGAAAGCAAAAGGTTCCCGATGTCCTTTTCACTACAATTGATCTCCCTGTAGAGGCAATCGTTATTGGGAAGGGATGTCTTATTCAAGCCAGGTATTTGTCTTATTCAAGCCAAGATTTGCAGTGAGAAAGAAGGAATTGTTAGCTATTCGTCTGTATTTTTGGCCAAGTATACGGTACAGTTGGATGGTTGGGCTTACAGGGTTGTGATTAATGGTTCTTAATCAACCTGGATGTTTGTGACAAGTGGAGTATCTTGTGGCATAGCAGTGACTTTGAGGAGGGTGATGGACTCTCATCCAGTGTGTTGGTGATGCTAAATTGAGGGAGACCAATACATATGTTGTCTGTCCTGCCTTGTTCCGCTTCAAGGCCAAGAAAGACGCAGAGAGCTAGAGCAAACTCAACCGGGGACCACCAATATCGTCAGTAGCTTGGAGTAGCTGGAAGAGGGAGAGGCAGTGGGAGCTGGACTTAGCTGAAGAAGGGAGGACTTCAGGGGCATCCAGTGCAGCCTGCCCACAGTAGTACATGGGGAGGAAAAGAGAAAGTGGGCATAAGCTGAAACAGGAGAAGTTCAGACTGGATATAAGGAAAAACATCTTCCCCGTGAGATGATTTAGGCATTGGAACAAGTTGTCCCGAGAGGCTCTGCAGTCCTCAACCATTTAAAGACTCAACTGGATATAGCACTGAGCAGCTGGGTCTGATGTCAGATGACCTTCCTCTCAGCAGGAGCTTGGACTGGAAACCTCCTGAGGTCGCTTCCAACCTGAGTTTTCTGGCAATCCTGTGATTATAATACCTCGAGTTCTGCTAGAGGGGAAATACTGGAGTTATGGTGGACAAGTTCTCTAGTGCCCCTATGGTATTTTCACTGTTATTAAAGTGAGGCAAGTCCAGCATCACCTTAGAAATTGCCTTTTAGTGTCACAGGGCAGTGCCCATTTGGCTTTAGAGTACCTGCTGATCTTGCAGGTTCTTTGAGATGATTCCTGTCACATTTTGCAAAGAAATCTGGTTTCTTGTCACTATTTTCTCTGATAAAAGTTAGTTGGGACATTTTTGTATATTGTACAGTTGTTGCTGTATGATAGCAATGTTTATATTTAACCATAACTATGTATTTGACTATCTAGAATCTGTCGATAACTTCTTCATATTGCATAATTTTTGGGTGTTCTTAGACTCTTTTAAGAAAAGTACTGTTAGATGCATGTTGTTGGTCTGGTAACAATCCTTAATGCCTTTTAAGGAGTGAAGCATAATTTTATTTGGTGTAGGGTGGGGAAAAAAGAATATTTTCTAATTATTGTATTCTGCTTTGATCTACTCTTGAATATTGATGGAGACTGTATATTTTTATGATAAGCTGAATGTTAAACTTTTTTTTGTCAATTTAAATACACAGTTTCCTAATTAAAATGAAAATGAGATTGTTTTTATTGAGGCTTACTTTGGAATTGCCTGTGAATAATTTATTTCATCTTTTTACAAGATTTTAAAATACTAAAACAAAACAAGCATTTGTATTGTATTATTCATTGAGAATAAATACAAATATTTTGTGATCATTTTCAGTCTTCAGTGGTCAGTTATATTCTTGTATCTTGCTAATTTCATGCTCTGTTTCATGTTGTTAGGTTATGCCGTCTAAAGAAGAAAGCTCAAGCAGAAGCAAATGCAACATCTATCAGTAATCTCTTGCCATTTATGGAATATGAAGTGCACACCCAGCTGATGAATAAACTTAAGCTCAGAGGAATGAACGCTCTGTTCGGGCTGAGGATACAAATAACTGTGGGTGAAAATATGCTAATGGGCTTGGCAGTAAGTGTTGTTTTAATCTGGGGATCCTTTGCTTTCTTACACTATTGTCTTCAGGTGACAGAGACAAGTATGGAATTCAGGATAACAGAGAGATTGACATGTCATTTAAAGATTAAGTGAAGTGTTGGAAATGAATGAGATAGGTAACTTGACAAAGCAGAAGAGACTGTCTTGCAGCATCAGAAAAAGCAGACTGGATCCTCTTGAAACTGTGTTAGAGGATAAGGACAAGAAAGGACATGAGGGAGGAAAAAGCTTTAAATAACTTACATGGCATACATTGTAAGAAAATGGTTATATTTTTAAAGGCCCTGTCATAGAAATCTTTTCTTAAGTTTCATCTCTTTCCCATAAAAAATAAGATATAGGCGAATTAAATGTATCAATAAATCTTCTGATTAGTTGCCAAAAGGAGAAAGACTTGTATCACTTCTTGGTGGCAGTGAAGAAATAAATGATAAATTGAAAGTGTCTTAATTATAAGAGGAGGTGAGAGATGTTTATTAAGAATATTTTCTAACCACCTCGTTTTGCTGTTGGGGTTAGAATAGTAAAGTATGCTGCTATCTTAATCAGTAAGAGGGTGCTTGGGTGATACTGAGTGGCTACCTCTTGTCTGAACTTATGATGTGCTTCTGTAAATATATGTTGGACTGTCACAACTTCAGTGATACCCTTAATGGCTAGGACATTAAAATCTTAAATCTGTGAAACTGTAAAACCCTTGCTTAACTATGCAAAATGGCCCAGATGGACCATAACTACCTATAGCAATGTATTTCGTTTTGAATTTGAAGCTAAATTCAGAATGTTTTAGAAGACAGCAGAGGTTTCAATTCATGTTTAGCTGGAACTTTTGGGTAAGCTGTAAGACCCATTGTAGAAGACAGCCATGAGAAGGGGAGAAAGTTTATTTTAAAAAGATAGTGGCTTGCACTGTTAGTAAAGGAGGGTTCGTTTACTGTGGAATAGATCAGGCTGTAAAAATATACGTGCTGTCCACTAGAGCTTAAGCATTACTGAAACTATATGGCATGCTAAACTAAGAGATACAAAGTTGCTAAAGTGTAATTTTTAAATTATTTTAAGTCTGCAACAGGTGTGTATCTGGCAGCTTTGCCAGCACCTGGCGGTATTCAAATAGCTGGAAAAACTCCAAATGATGGCAGCTATGAACAGCACATATCTCACATGCAGAAAAAGATAAATGATACAATAGCAAAAAACAAGGAGCTTTATGAGATCAATCCTCCTGTAAGTAAAGCTTTTATATGCTTGAAAATAAAGTTAACCTCTCATACACTGTGTATATGCATATGCTTTTAAATGATTGAATCATTCAGGACATACTTTCTTTTAATAAAGACAGATGAACTTTTCACTTTTCATGAACATATCTGGAATTCTAAGCTCTCTTCATCTATGGAAAAGATTCTCTATATCTGGATATTGTCCAAAATTACATACATGTATTTGTTTTTCTATATTTTTTTTCAGAACTATCCGACTCTTAAGACAAGTGAACTGTTTACTGTTCAAATGATTTATGAACTATATAGAACAACTGTTAATTTCATTATGATCCTGGTTTTAGGAGCTACCTGAAGAGATCATTGGGTCTCCCATTCCAGAACCCAGACAACGTTCCAGGCTGTTAAGATCTCAGTCAGAAAGCTCCGATGAAGTTACTGAGCTAGACCTTTCACATGGGAAAAAGGATGCTTTTGTCTTGGAGGTGATGAATGTTCCTAGTATTAATGTTCATACTTCTCTTTTTCTGAAATGTTTGTAAAAAGCACAGAAAGGATTTATTTCTTGTATTCAAAACCAGTTTCTAAATTATATATGTATTTCCATATTGTATCAGTAGAAACTGTCAAAAATTACATTTTGGATTGTTTCTCTTTTTCCATAAGATAAACTTTGATAATAGCTACCTCTTAAATTTAAAAGTAATGAGAGCTGTTTTAATTAAGTAGTTATTGTGTAGTACAATGTGTTGTGTAAGTAGCATTGGTCTTAAAAAGTCAGCTGTGTATACTAGCGGGAGTGACACTTTATCCTCAAAATGAACATGATAAAAGGTACTGTCTGACCAGGAGTATTGAAATGAATGAGCCCATCAAAAGATGTTTTGAATGCCTCTGTCAAAAATAGTATGTTTTCAAGAAGTAAAAATAATTCAAAGTCTGTGAAGACGCTCTGTACAAATTTTGAAAAAAAATTGAGAGAGATAGAGGCCCAGCATTCATATTGCTTTCAAAGTCTTGCAAATAGGAGAGAGGTAACAATAAAAAAAAGTGTACTTTTTTATGTCAGATTGCCTTGTAAAGAAGATTGATGCATTCTAAGCAAAGATCAACTAATTAAGAGCTTAATTATACAGATGAAACAGAGGTTGTTGCGGGATTTTTGGTGCATGGGTTGTTTTTGGTTTTTTAGATTTGGGGGAATTCTTCCCTCTATGCTATTTATTTTCTGTGGCATATGTATTTGAGGGCATTACTGTGGCATATGTATTTGCATTATGTGAATTTATCTGTCATTTGTGAATTCATAATTGAATAAGTTGAATTATGTGCATTTGCATTATGTGAATATCTGTAGGATATGTGTCCTTGTGTTCTGGTAATCCTATGTTCACTTGTAGAAGAAAATAATTTTCCATTTATAGAAGTGATCAACTAGTATAACCACTTACTTCTACTGTCTCTGAAATTGAGTACAGAGAAGCAATATTCCTGGAGCTCTAATGGAGCTTCTGACTCTGACCTCTCAAGAAAAAAATCATTATTCATAGAAAATATGTAAGAAAAAGGACTGAGATTAATGTGCTGAAGAAATGCTATGACATGCTGGAAAGGCAATTATGTGAGGTAAATTCTCCATACTTTTTTAAAAAGATCTCTCTCTCTCTTTTTTTTAAGAGGAGGAGAAAGATGATATCTTAGAGACAGTTGTCTAATACTGGAATTAAAATATAAAGGTTTTCAAAAAAAAAAGATGGAAAAATGATGGAAGGTAGGGGTAAATTTGGATCTCTTGCAGATCAGTGAAACAGTGAACCCAGTGGTACACACACAAAAATATTTACAAAACATACAAGAGCAGACAGACTTGACTAGCACAGTTGTATGATTTTTATCAATTACTACATTTTCCAGATAGATGATACAGATGCAATGGAAGATGTACATTCTCTGCTGACGGATGCTCCACCACCTTCAGGTATAATTAAAACTTGGAACGTGTGCTGATTTTTATGGTAGCCTCTAAACTTTTCCTAATTTTTCAACATGCTGAGCAGAATAGAGTTGTACAAAGGCTTTGTTCAAGTGTCACATAACAAGATACCTCCTCTTGATGATGTAAAAGATTTATTCAGATTTATGCTTTTGCAAGTTGCTAGAGTTCACAGTGTAGTGCACTCCTGGTGTTTACCCTTCTTACAAGAATGTTTAGTGTATCTTCATCAGATACCTCATATACCTCAGTTTGATGATACTTCTGGTCTTGCTTTTCGTCAGTCAAAGAAATATTCACAATAAATATTCTATAGAAAATAGCGGTATCTTTTTTTTAAAAAAAAAAAAAGTTACATGTTTCCTAGCCATTTTTCATTGCAATTTTAATAACAGAAAATATGCATTTCTTTTGTGCCTTATATTGTATTCTTTAGTTGCTATATTTTTAGATTGTTGGTCTATTTTATTTTGTTTTTCTGAACATGTGTTTTGCAAAATATTTGTGAAACTTCCCAGAAGGGTTGCGTACACTTTTAAATTTTTTTTTTTTTGATATTTCAGTAGTCAATGTGAATGTCTTTTACAGGTTTTTACAGTTGCAACACAGAAATTATGCCTGGTATAAATAACTGGACTCCTGATATTCAAGTAAGTTTATTTATCAGTTAAAAATTGAGGGCTTGTTTCTTTGTGTTTTTTAAATGCTATTATGTGACATAGAATTTTTTGCAAAACTGTGAAAGTTATAAAATAATTTAAAATTCATATTGTAATTACCAAGCATTTTTAAGATCCTAGCTGGATTTTAGAGCTTCTTAAGCAGATTATTGAATTAGTTATTTAGTATGAAATGGTGACTATCATCATACAGTGTCACAGAGTTAAAACAGCTAGAAGGGTTGTACATACTGGGCGCACATACGGCTGGCATCAGCACCACATGCTCTTGCTTGTGGATCTATACATGGGACTTCACTGATGGCTACCTTACTGTTCATGACATTTTGGTACTGCTCTTAAAGATTAGCTATAGCAGGGTAGAATGACTCCTTTGTGAGGCAAATGAAAGGAAATACAGTATTTTATATTTGCTTAAACACCTTTTTCATATATTCAGATATACTAATTCACAGAAATTGTTTGGTTGTTTCCTCTTGTTTGTAAAATCTCGTGAGTGATCAGTGCGGTATTTGCTTCTTAGTGCATTTTTTGCCTTTCCATCTTTCTTGTTTTTCTTACCTGAGTTATGATTAATTTATCTTCACTATGAACTCTTTTTTTCATGTAACTTTAGAAATATCTTGCGGGGAGGGGAAAAAAAAAATCAATGTTTTTGTTTTAATTCAGATGTTCACAGCAGTGAGAGTATCCAGATTGAGCAACATAAACCTGACAAATCAAACACTTAATAAGAACTTTAATGATCTCTGTGAGAATCTTTTGAAGGTAAGAGGCTTATTTCAAACATATTTTAAATCATTACAATGGATTTACTTCCTTTTTTTTTTTTTTTTTTTTTTTTTTTTTTTTTTTTCAGAATTAGACTTTATTTTGCACTATGACTATAAATTGCTCTAAAGATAGATTGGATTAATATGTTAAGAATCTCCAAAGCTTTTGAATCAGAATGAATCCTTTGACTGGCAGTGTGTTCTAGAAACAGCAATAATCTGCTCTGTGCAGTAGTCTGCTACATTCTACTATTAATTCTTAGGCCTCTAATTCTTCTTCAAGAGATATTAGGTATACTTAAATGCTTAATGTTGTGAAATCTACTCATTAATTTCTATGAAATAACCAATGCATCTTTTTAGAGTAATACAAATAATATCTTTTCTTCAACAGAGCTTATATTTTAAACTACGATCCATGGTTCCCTGCTGCCTTTGTCATGTAAATTTTACAGTTGCTCTTCCAGAGGATGAATTAGTTCAGGTAATTCTGTCTTTCAGATGTGCTAACTTGGCCTTCATTTGCCATTTGCTGTTGTGAGTAAATTAGGATTGCATTACTAATGTATCTGGTGAATTCTGAAGAGCAAAAGCTTATCTGTAATATATTAGAATATAATGGATATGTCACAATATGGCAAACTAGATTCAAAGAGTGATACCAGCATAACTGTCTGAATTGCTCTATTTCAAAAGGATTCAAGATACTTCCTTATTTTTTAGCAAAATGTTTTCTGTACAATTCAACATCATTTTTGTAATCAGTTAAAAGAAAATCTTTATATATCTTATTGATATAGTGAGAAATAACTTCTTTTTTTCTGATCATTATACCAAGAAAATAAGAATTGATGACCAAAATGATAAGCTTGGGACAAACACTGTCAGGTGTATGTTTTAAGAGCAGACCTTCATTTTAGGTGTAATGTTCTGCTATGAAAGATTTTTAATATTCTAACTTGGATTATTTTTTCTTCGGTTTTCTGTAGAAAAACTTGTTTTGTGCAGAAATATTTTTGGACATGGCACAAGAAGAATTTTACTTGAACTAAAAGGTCAAATATTTCTTATTTACAGATCGCAGTCACAGCTGTTGCAATAACATTTGACAAAAATCAAGCATTACAAGCTAATAAAGCCCCTACAGAAAAAGCTCAGCAAAGAGGTAAGTGTAGAGTTAAAAGATAGTGTTTGTGTGTGTGTACACTGTATTTATATAATTCACATATATATATATATATATATATACATACATACATACATTTATTTCTAATGATTCTACATTTTACTTTTGGTTAAAAGCAGATATTTTCAAAGGAAAGTTTTGTAGAATCATAGACATAAAGCAGGGTTAAATAAAGCTTTTAGAGTTCATGTGTGTGTCCTGCAGCAGGATCGCTTAAACCTGTATATGATGTATATGCTTTTTCATTTTATTTTGAAACACATAATGTATTCATTAGAGAATACTTGTACTTTTAAGTAGCACTTTCAGCCTTTACTTTGGGAAGATAGAAAATAAGTTATTTATAATATAAAAAAAAAGAAAAAAAAAAACAAGTTCTCAAAAAATCATAAGTAGGTTAGTTGTATTTTTGGAGCCCAGTGAAGCATATAGTATTGTGCAGGGAATTAGAAGAGAATACTGCTGTGTTATCCTGCTAGCAAAGCACCATCTTGTGCTCAAAAAGTATGTATGTAATCAGCACATCTGAAAGGAGTTTGGACAAGTAGAGTTTGGAGAATTTTTTCCTTCTGAAGAATGGGATTAAATAAGAAAGCCCAGAGTGATAGGCTTCTAAAATACTGGTTATATTTTACCCTGTTCAATAGTAACAAGAAATTGTTTTCTCTGATGTGAAATAAATTACTTATATTACTTTCTACTTTATCACAAGTGAACTCAGGTCTGACTGGAGAGTGTCAAATGTAAACTGTGTGAATTGGCTTGATATTTTTTTTCTGAAGGTTAAGTGGAACACAGGTCTGTTCAACTGATTTTGCAGATGATTTTGTTGTTAGACATCTAATTGTTCATACAGAAATACATCACCATATGCTATGCTGAATAAATATGTTCCAATCAGACCTGACTAAATGAAAACTGTAGTGCTTGTTATTATTGGCAGATCTCGTTTTGGGAGTTAACTGTGTGTGTGTTATGTTTTCTTGCTTGAAGTATCTACAGACAATGAAGAACAGCTACAGTTCCCTTTGGAGCTTTGCTCTGATCCCCTTGCTTCCCAGCCATTCTCACCAGCTAAAGGTTGGTTAAACAAAAGGACACTGATCTCTGATTTTCAGTGATTTTGAGTACTGCTCTTTCATCATTATGGTAGCTTTAAAATATCTGTACTTTCATATGCTCTAGTATTATATGCAACCTTTAGCAAAATGGAAATGATTGGTCCTTAAATCATTTTTTTTCAGGAGTTAAGTAGTTCTGTCTCTTTATCTTCTCTTGAAATTTCTCTGTAGTTCTTTATCTTTTATTACATTTAGTGTATTGAAAGTAACATAAAAATGGTGTTCGATGGGTGGCATTTTATGTGTTACGGAATTATTAATTACTTTATAATTACATTTGCCTCATACTGCTTTATGTGTGTAAATAGCCTGTATAAATTCCATGTACAGCCAGCCTCAAATAATTCATGTCATAGTTCTCACAGTGAGGAATACTGTATTTGGCAAATGTTAACTGTTCATTTGAGCAAACTGAATGCAGGTTTTCTGAACTGAAATGGGCTTAAACTTTATTTGATAAATAGCTTGGATCATGCAGTACCTTTAGCTGTTAAACATTTGCTTTATCTTACCTGAGGTATAGCTGCATTTCAAGAATGTTTATCATAAATCTTGTATGATTATATTAAAAATCAGATGGTCATTCACTGTATGTAATCAGCCATCTTTACTTTCTTAGGCATTGTTGGATAATTTACCTGGCAAAATGGCTGGTGATAAAGGACATTTAGTAAGTTTAAAATATTGAAAGTTTTCTTTACTGATTGATTAAGGAGCTACCTCTTTGGCTGATATTAGAGAGGTTTTTATAATATTTATCTGTATTTTCAGAGGTCAATTAAATTTTAGCAATTGTTTCAGTAATTATTGTTTATACTTATTGTTTTGCAATAATTTTTACGTATCTGTATGTACTTTTTTTGTAATTGGCTATGCTATCATAATATTACTCTGCATAGTAATATATTACTCTGCAGTAATGATACTGCAGAGCTTATACTTTCCCTTTTACTGAGGCAGGGAATATTTAGTTTTGAAGACCCCCAAGCTGGTATTCAGGACTCTACAATTATGCTCTAATATTGAGAATGGGTATTTAGTATGCAAAAAGAGAACATATATGTTAATATTATGTCAAACTCTGTTCCTCTATAGGGTAACCTTTCTGCATTTGTTTTCTTGAATTCTATTGGTTCTGACTGAAAAAGTAGACACTTTCTAGTATCTGCTTTTAGTTTAGCACTGAAATGGCAGCAATAAGCTCGCCATCAAAGGTGATTCATGTTATTTTACCCTTTGGTTTAGTCTTAGGTCTGTATAAAACGAAGAATCCATACATTTATGTAAAGTCTTCAAAACATGAGGTACTTTACAGGTTATATTATTTAGAATTGAATCACAGAATCACAGGCTGGTTGAGGTTGGAAAGGTGCTCTAGAGATCATCCAGTCCAACCCCCCTGCTTCAGCAGGGACACCCAGAGCACGTGGCACCCAGGCGTGTTTTGAAGATCTCCAGAGAAGGAGACTCCACAGCCTCTCTGGGCAGCCTGTTTCAGTGCTCTGTCACCCTCACTGTTAAGAAATTTTTCCTTAAGTTACTTGCAGAACTTTTTGGTGCTTCAGCTTGTGGCCATTTNGGAACTTTTTGGTGCTTCAGTTTGTGGCCATTTTCTCTAGTCCTGTCAGTGGTCACCACTGAAAAGAGGCCGACCCAATCCTCCTCACTCCCTCCCTTGAGGTATTTATAGACACTGATCAGGTCTCCTCTCAGCCTTCTCTTCTTCAGACTGAGCAGACCCATCTCATTTTCAGGAAAATTTAGGAAATTGTCAGGAAAATTGTTGGGAAAATTGTCAGTCTTGCTTATCTGCAGCATAAGAGAGCCTTTAATGTCTTTTCACTATGCTATTTGTATAGCATAGTGTATTTGTATTTGTGTAGGTACTGACCAGTAGAGGGTACTCTGCTCATGTATATCACTTTTCCCAGTTTTTTTCTAATTTCTTGCTGTATTCTACATCACTGGAGGCTTTCAGCTAGATAATTATTTCAGCAGTCTTTTCTTTACAAGTAGACACTGAGGCTTCAACGTAGTTACAGTTACATAGCAGCTTTTTAATCTCTTGATCCTCTTATTTTACTTACTTTCTGTAAGATTATTATCTTTTAAATATTTATGTACACAACCTTGCACTGTAATGAACTTTACTTAACAAGCTGCTGTTCGCTTAGTGTTTTCAATTTATCTCATTTAAAATTCCCATGCTAAGGAAAGGTTAAAAAAAATGTTCTTTGAATTCTTTTGTTTGTTTTTCTGCTCCAATTTTTGCGTTTGGTGGTGTCTCACATATCCAATTTCATTGTTAAGCACTTGCTTATCTTGTTCAACATGCTGCGAAATGCCCGCATGCTGGGGCAAAGAAGTGCAGGAGTTTTATAGATGATACAGGTTATGTGAGCTGAGCTCGTGTGTTAGGCGTCTGAAGCGTGAGCCTTCTTTTAACGACATTATTTGATATTAGGGTAAGCATACATGCCATAAAATCCATTTTTTGCTCTGCTGCTAATCTCACATTACACGCAGAATTGACTAAAAAATGTGTGCAACCACATGTAAGCACAATAAAACCACATATTTTAATAGGTAAACTGTTAAAAACAGCTTTGATCCTAGAGGTTAAGAGGTATGTAGAAGAAAGCCAGAGGGATGGGAGGAGAAGAGAACAAGGAGCGAATAAGATCCTACTGAATTAATTGACAAGATGGATATGAAATACAGCATCGCTGAGCCATTTAGTGAAATACAGTGGCTGTCATCAGTAGCCATCCTATAGAAAAGGTGTTCGGATGCTGCAAATCCCTCAGGTGTGCTTAAGCATTGAGCTAGTGTCACTCAACAGCGTGAATACGTGGGAAATGTTTTGGAAGAAACTAGAGTTATCGGGAAGCCTGGAAATACCCAACAAAATAGATGACAAGTTTTTCCTTCTTGTTACTTTTCTTCTGTTTATAGTTGAGCAAACATTGAGCATATTTTAAGGGTCAGTTTCACACAGAATCATAGAATCACCATGGCTGGTGATTCTCATCGAGTCTAGCTAGAAGCTCCTCAAAATCATGTAATTGGCCAGTGGTATTTTGAAGCAGTATAATAATTCTGCAAAAATATTTACTGTTTGAAAGGTTGCTAGCAATTGAAACTTCTTCAGAGACTGTATTTTGCACGGTACTGGTAGTTTTTGCTTAGAAAACTAAGATATCTCTGTAAAGACATGAATCATTTGTGAAAGGAAATGTTCTCCTGGTAGAGATCTCTCAGCAAAGAAAGGAGTGCAAGGAGACTGCAAATTGATGTTATAGCAGCAAGTCAAGTCACTTTTTCATTTTAACTAGTTGATTCCATGATTTTATAAAGAGACTGCTTTGAGATCCATGTATCTTGTCAGAATTCCATCTTAGGGTAGCAGCTGGCAGATGAACTTTTTATTTGGTGAAATATCCTCATTTTAGCCTTCTTTCTATATTTTCAAGTGATTCTCATTGCTAAAAGCTATTATTGCAATTGTAAACCTGGATGACATGATCCAATTTTTAAAGTGCCAGTATCTACAAATTAAGCCAAAATGTTTGGTGTTTTTTTTGGTTTTGTTTTGTTTTTTTCCTCTCAATAAATTACTGCAGTGTGTTAATTTTTCATGTTTGCAAATGGCCTTAAAACTTTCAAAGGCTGGGGGACATCCCCAGCGGGGGACCATTGTTAGCACTTTCCTCAACTGGTAGCGGTTCTAGAGGCCTTGCAGTAAGTTGAGGGTATTGGCATGTGTTCAGGCTTGAGCACACGGGTAGTGATGTTGCAATTGAAAACGAAGCTCTGAAGATACCTGAGAATGAACAAATTTAATATTTCACTATGAGAGGGATTTCTGTGAATGAAGGTGCTTATTTTCTTCTGATCTAGATTTTTCTCTGTTATTTTACTCTTTAAATTTGTAAGAAGAAAATTGTTGCCACATCTTACCAAACTCTGCAGTGAATTGTGCTTGTACGATACTTGAGTGAAATTCATTTTGTCTTAATAGAGGTCCTGGAGGGTGCAAGTTCCCACACAGGTATTCCTGCTACACAGAGAGGTGAGTTCACCTAATGTAGCCATATGCCAGAACAGAATGAACTTTCTTGGGATATTGCTATCCTCTTTTTGGATGTGTCTTAATCCAGGAAGTGTTTGTTAGTTAACTGAGAATGCATGTTCTGATGTGGCTTATTGATACCATGATTTTGATTTTTTTTAATTGCAAAATTCAGGTTTGTTTAATAATAACTGTCTCTGTCAGTTATAACTTTATCTGCCAGAAAATAAGTTTCTTGAGAGAAAGCTTTTTTGATATTAATATGTTGTCTTAATTTGCTCCTTTTGTTTATCCGAGATGGTGTTTTTGAACCTTTTTTTTAAAGATATGCAAACACCCCTGTAAATAAAGTTGTAGCAGAAACAGCTAGTTTTCATTGTCATAATAATTTGGCGGGTAGGGGTGGGAGAAGTTTGGGGGAGGACAATGGCATTTTTTAAGAAAATACTTTCCCATTTAAAAACAAGGTGGTGTTTCGGTTTGCGACCCTTATCCTAGTCCCCCAGACCTTTTTCAGTGTGCCAGGTTAGTTATAGATAAGGATGTTTAATTCATGGTCTGCAGCTCTTTATGAAAAAAGAAAAAAAGAACAGCAGGGCAAAAGAAAGTTAAACAAGGCGTAAATAAACATATAGAAACTAGAACTTGATACCTAACATCAGACTAAAAGATGACAAGCCTAGCCTAAGGCATTAATGACTGTATTTGCGTGTTTTTTCAGTGCTGAAGCCCCAGTCAGGCAGTTGGTTCACAGAGGTGCCCCCTCCAGAAATCGATACACTGCTGTGGACGAGCACCCACACCCATTCTGTAACTTTTCCTTTCGACAGACCTGGAAAGGGATGTTCGTTCTCTCTCAGGCACAGCTAATTGCTTCCTCAGACGGAGCATTGAGATGAGCAAGAGACATCATCCATATTTTTTTCTTTGTTTTTTCTTTTGTTTTTCTGTCTGTGTTTTCAGCAACGTCAGTTGATTACAGTTCCTTTGCAGACAGATGCAACAGCTGGATAGAGCTCATTAAACTGAAAGCTCAGACCATAAGGCGCGGATCAATTAAGACAAGTAGGCGGCTGTTTCTACCACGTTATGATAATCTGAGACATATCTCTGATTTCCCAGTGGTGAATAGTGGAGTTCTCTGCCCAGCAATAGTCCACTTGCAGGTCAAATGTAGAATGACTATCTGAGTGTGAAAAGTGCAGATGTTCTTCATGTCTGTGTCAGCTAATACAGGGATGAGGAGCTTAGCATCATAAAAAGCAAAATGCAGTATTTCTGTTCACTGTTCGCTTAGTAAAAATTAGTTATTGATAAAATATGTACGGCTACTAATTATATAACATGCACTGCATGGATGTAGGTGTATGTATGATCTTGGAAAATTATTGGTGAGAAACAGGAAGCAATCACCAAGGTGACAGTCAAGGCAATGGTCACTAAATTAGCAAGTGGTGAGTTATTCTTCAGTAGTTCTTTGGCCACAGGTCTGACTATCTTGCTTAAATTAGCAGAAATTAATATCTATTTTAATGGAAAATGCTGCACTGGGGAAACACAACAACTTTCACACTCTTCTTATGATAATTTGTTCCTCCAGCAGAATATGTATTTCCAAATGTTCGCACTTTTTTCTTTATCTTCACCTTATAACTGATTGTTGTATGTGCAGCTACTCGCCTCAATGTTTTCTTTTGCAGGAATGCCACTCTTCCAAATAAATTCCATTTCAGCTTTTTGTCTCCTTTTGCATGCACTGCATGATAATTTCCTTTCTCACATGATATGGCTGAGCATCACAGGCAGCTGAATGTTGTCACCAAGCTATTTGGAAACCATAAAGAAGAGTTATTGTGTTTTAAGAAAAAGTAACCTTTAGGTGGTAGTTATTTTCTCTTTCTTTTCTGCCTTTTTTAGCTGCCTCACTTGACAAAGCAAGCCCGCTGGCCGAGGGACACTTACGGCACCGTTCTGCTCCATCGTGCACCAATTCCACTGTCTCTGTTGTCAAGATGACACCTCTCTCTTTTTTACCTGGGGCAAAAATAACCAAATATCTTGGAATAATCAACATGTTTTTTATACGAGAAACTACTTCTTTGCGTGAGGTGAGCTGCACTTTGGCATTTGACGCATTTTGTTAATTATAATAAATGTAGCAAAATACATAATCTGGTATCTGCAAAGGTTTGAACTGAAGTATGGCACAAGAGAATCGAGGATTTATGAATTGAGGCTAGGGACTGTTGTACTGATTTAGGAGAAATCCTAAAAGAGTTGCTTTGGGCATTTTGTGCCTTCTCAGCAGCAAGGAGCTGGTGGTACTCAACTGATTAACTCCAGTCCTGATCTGGTAATAAATATTGCACCAAGCATGCCAAAATCCAAGATATGTTTCTTTAAATTTTCCTGTCATTTTTGGGGCAGTAGCTTCATTTTTCTGCAACAGTTTCTGTTCCCAGAAGTGTAATGCACCTCTGGTCTGGCTTGTCAGGGCCGAAGCTGGTATACTGTTGCTACTAGTTACACAGGGATAAAATTATGTAGCAGACTTAATAAAAATGATGAACCTTCATAAAAATGGATTAAGTAACTCTTTGTAGAAACTTTTGTCAGACAAACTTCTCATTTGGATTTTGTAAATTATGGCTTCTTCTAAAATGAGTAATCTGTGCGAAAATGACATTTTTCAAAGCATAGGACCTGAGAAATGGTTACATGGCAGTTCCTGTTCTAAATGCATTTTCTGTAGATAAAAACTAAATGCTGATCTCCAAGCTTTATGGCTCTGATTTGATTGCAGCAAATGTAGATTGTTAAAGTGTTTATTCAGGTCCTGCATGAAGCTGGGAAGCCTGTGCAACGTCTGCGGTGCTGTTAGTGTGTTATTTTCAAGACCTAGGGCAGCTAACTTGCATCTATTTCAGCTAGGTAAGCTGAGTCACAAACCACTTCCAATACTAGTTGCACTGTATTGCCCTGAGGACATAACAGTCAAAACACAGTGGTAATTAACACCCAACTTGAGCAATTTATTTTAGAGTCTGAAGAAAATAATTAGTAGCATTTGTATAGTAATTTTGGTTACAGAATTTTGAAAGTGTGAATACCTTCATATGTGCAAAGATATATAATGTGTTGTGCGTCATTTTTCAGTCTGATTTATCCATTGCTCTTAGGTCTGTAATTCACACATGTACTAGTAGTTCAAGTTCATCGTAGTCATATCACCACTTCTACTTGCTTGACTCATTGCTGCAGTGGGGCCCACATATGTGGGCAGTCTGCTGCTCTTGCCTTTCAGTTTCCTGTTGAAATCTTACAGATCTTTGGGTCCAGTGGTGAGCTCGGTTCCATCATTTTCTTTCTTCAAACCTTCCTGGTCTTTTTTTTCCCCTAACATGGTTGCTCATGTTCTTCCATAAGGACTGTCTGTGAAAAAATGCTCATGATTGTTTTCTTGTCCTCCCTTCACTCAATTTTGAATCACCCAGTTCACAGCCAAACAGGCAAAAATTCCCCACAGCACTGTTCAGTCAAAGCAGTACTAAGCGTGCGATGGCTAGAAGCTCTCTTGGGCTTCATGGGAAGAAAGCTCTTTAATAGCTTGCTTAGCAAGGGACAGAGCAGAGTTGGGCTCTTCATTTCTTTACAGTGAAGGCTGAAAACTAATGACAGTCATTAGCAGCTATGAAGTCATGCGGACCAAAGGTGATGGAGGTTCCTACCAGTCATTTCCTGGAAGTTAAATGCCTTTTCATCCTCACTCCAGTAGAAACTGTTCCTGCTTCCACACTTTCAAAAAAATAATTAGAGAAAATAGCCTTACACAGGGACCAGTGGAATATTGTATGCTCCTGCAAAGCTGTGGGAATGTCTGAAAAGTATGGGTGGGTGAATGTATTAAAATGAGTGCAAATAACAGTCAAAAATGATAATTGATTTTTTTTTTTTTTAATTTCACACAATAGATTCCATTGATCTGTTCTTTAACAGTGACCCATTAAAGAGTGTTTCTGTATTCCTTTGAGAGTAGTGTTTAAGTTCTGGGCATGCTTTGTTGGACTAACTGGAATATTCAGCTGGTAAAATGCAAGAAACATATTCAGCAGCTTATAGTGACACAAGTAACATGTCTTTGTGTATTTTCTTCCATTTTAGGAGGGTGGTGTCAGTGGTTTTCTCCACGCTTTTATTGCTGAAGTGTTCGCAATGGTGAGAGCCCACGTGGCAGCTTTAGGAGGAAATGCAGTTGTCTCATATATAATGAAGCAGTGTGTTTTCATGGAGAACCCAAATAAAAATCAGGTAAATATGATATGAAATAATACTGTTATTATGATCAGGATGATAGATGTGTATGTTGTATATAGAGCTGTGTCTCCCCAACACTATGAATTTCTCTTCATGTTTGTTTAAAGAAATAAAGGCCATTTTAACTCCCCCCTCCTCTCCCATATAACACAAAAAAATCAAAAAATGCATCATAAATACCTAAGTGGGTACTCAAATCACTAAACTGAAGTAAATTGCAGGAAACATTAGTGCTGATTTATTTAGCTTTCCTAATGACACAATGTTATATTCATCATTATGTGGAGTTGCTTACATTAAATGCCTTATTTCAGCTCTAAACAGAGAAAACTTACTACTAAGGAAGGCAACTAATTCTTGTCTTTGGGGTATATTAAATGTTTTCAAAGCAGTAGTGGAGATACCCAAATACTTCATTTATTGGAGTCTTGCAAGAATATCTTTGCATGTCTGCCTGTGATCTCTGTCTACCTTTCTGCTAGTTATGTATCTATCCAGCAGTTGTAATAAACCTGTAAAATATTTAATGTTTGGTAACTGCATCTTGTCCCGTTTTTCAGGCCCAGTGTTTAATAAACGTTAGTGGAGATGCCGTCATCTTTGTACGTGAATCTGAGTTAGAAATGTTACCAGTTCAGCCTTCCACGGCGGTTTCTCAACCCACAAGTTCTGGAGGAGATGTCACAACATGAAGTCCAAGAAAGTGAAATAGTCTCTGGCAAATACAAAGATTGTTTAAAATGTGGGAATTTTAGGTTTGCATCTTCAAAATCGGTATCTTGCCACATCATTAATTACCAAATCAAAGACAATCGCTGCACTTTGTCTTTCAACTTTATGTAATAATCAGGGCAGGGTATTGGCAGGGATACTCTGATTCTGCTTTTGTTATTACAGGCCCCTTTCAAAGACAAACAGAAGCTGAAACACTGATAATGGAAGTGTGGATTAAAATTGACAGCAAACAGAACTCTAAAAGTAATAAAAATGTTACTGCATTTTTAAATGTTCAACAGGACCTGGATGAGCTATAATTCGTAACAGTCTCAGAGTTTGTTTGTTTATTAATTCTGGGATCATAAAAATAAAAAGGGAAGATAATTGAGATGCCTCTATCAGCCACCACTGTTCAAAGAGCAAGAGATTTGTGGGAAAGTTAATAAAAAGTGAAATGAAGTCTGGACTTGTCTTGGATCATAGAGTTTGGAGAAGCACCAAAAATATCACAGTTTGAACTCTGCACACTGAAAAAGTTTTCCAACTCTTTGTGAACTACTGAATAGTTTTTGTTGTAAAACATTACTGTTAAGACTTGTTGGGCAGTGAAATATGGGTTAGGTGCTATTATTTAAAAAAAAAAAAGTCTTAGGGCACAATCCTATTGCAAGAGTGATCTAAAGATTCTGTGAAGATCACATCAAAGATATAATCCTGTAATCCTTCAGCAAGTTAGCAAAGCCTTGCTAGTAGAGGCTAAAGGATGTTTGTGATGTTTGTTTCTGCAAGTTCTTATTGTCCTGCATTGTAACTGGGAAATGGGGAAAGACAAGTTTTCATTTCCAGCAAATCTCTGAAAGGCAGTAATATGAAAAAAAATACAAACATTTGATTTGAAGGTGCATTCTTAAGTAATTCTGACAGCATCATCTGTGGAACTTGAACAAATATGTAAACTTGAATGTAAATACTCAGCTTAGTGCTGAATTGAAGCAATGGCATGATTATTTGTTAAATCTTAATTATTTCATTGTAAATGAGCATGAAAATCATTCTTTGCACAATAAATTTCTGTATAAAAGTTCTTGCATTTTATATTTGTAATAGTTAAATGTGTTTAAGAGATACATATTAAAGATGTCCCACCCCCCTTCTCAGCGGAGTGTTTTCTGTCGAGTACTACGACATTCTTAGTTGAAGGTCAGAGACTTCATTAAGAGACTTTACGTTTAAAGTGCTCAAATTAGGTGCCTACTGGAGCACTACTAATACATTGTAACCAAAGCTGCCAGCGATGAAACCAACTGTGAGGGGCTCTAGCTCTCCTGATGATTGGGAAGGCAAATCCTCTCCCTTTGATGCTGATGGCCAAATAATGACAGACCTTTGGAAGGTCTTGGGTCTGGCATGAGAAGTTGTTACCAGCGTAAGGATTCTGAATCTCGGTATGGCCTGAAGTAGTCTACATTTTTGTGGCTTCTCTGGAAATAACACTAATGCCATTTTTTCATTTCCAACTGCTTAAAACAAAAACTGCTGTCAGAGGCTCTTATTAAACATAGAAAAAATTTATTTTTTCTCTAATCATTGTTCTAGAAAGACCAATACCATTATTAATAGCTGTTAATTGGGATTTAGAATTGCTTACTTGGTCCAGCTAGATAAATGTAATGGGTAGGAAGTAGTCTGGTGGTTCAGTTTCCCCTTTCATGGGTGAAGGTGAAAGGGATAGGTGTTCATGCAAAAGATCAGTCATTTAGAACATGTTGCCAAATACATCTCTCAAACTCAAGAAAGAATTATATAAATGTAATACTAACTTCAAGGAACTCTTTGAGAAAGTAAAGGGAGGTGATTTTGTGCCTGCTGGTTGCAGTGCTGTAGTCAGAATGGAATTCAGATCTGCTTTGTCACTGGGTTAAGTAATTTGGCAGCTCTGTGAAATGTTTATTCTTTGATGTAACTGACAGACAAAAGATCCAAGCAGGCATTGAATCCTCTTGGTGTGTTCGTGAGGCCAGCATGCTGCTTGCAACTGCTCTACCGAGAAAAAGAAAATGGGCAAAACTGCGAATATTCCCTTGGGCAAAGAGGTGCCACTGAGCTCCTAGGTCTCTGTGAGATGAAGACCCCCTGATGGAGTAGGCAGCAGAGTAGGCGAGGGCCAGCATCTTGGAAGGGTTTACAAAGCGAAAGCCTACTCTGTACAGCCTCAGTTTCACCAAGACCCACCACTGGTTTTACTAGGTCTGGAGTACACAGGCTTGGTAGGTTGTACCTCTTCTGTAGTTTCACACTGATTGCTCATAATCACCTTGGCTTGTTTTCTGGTTGATCTAGCTTAACCTTGCTATCAGGAAGCAACTGTTTGTTTTACCACTGGGATGTTTTCTGCATAATGCTGGAAAGAAGTGTACATTTCAGTTTTTAGCTTATCCCAAGGAGATGTGACAGGTGGATTCTGCCACCACAGAAAGCATTTCATTTCCACACTTCTTTTCAAGGGTTTCTATATTTATCCTTCAGCCTGCCTGGTGGATGTTGGCCAGTGGCTCCGTCTCTTGTGTTAATACATAACCCTCCTTCTAGATGCAGCAGTTAAGGGAAAGCTAAAACATTAGCTAAAATTTTAAGGTGTTAGTACAAAAAGCACTCGCAAGGAGCTGCATGTCTATAGCTTAAGTTGATTCATATTCCTTCCTGAGCTCAGAATGGCTGAAAACCCTAACTGTCTTGTGTAGGCACCTGGTTAGTTAATGACTTGCCTTTTCAGTCATAACATAGGACATACAGGTGAGAATCATGGAAATTGTTGCTGAAACACAGTAGCAATAAATGGAGTCCCGTACTCAGAATGGGACTTCCAGATTTGGGGCAGCAAACAATTTGAGATAATCGTGGGTCTAACATTGCTGTTTCATCACAGGGATTTTTCAAAAAAGCTTCACATTTCGACTGACTCACAAGTATTTAGTATAACCATGCATATTAAATCACACACCTTTATTTTTGTTGAGAAAGCGTCATTAATGTGTACAGATATATATCCTTAAGTTCCTATGGGGGGAGGAGCTGGGGTGTTCAGCTGTTGCAATTTATTTTATTAAAACCAGGTGCTTTCAATACCTCAGTCAAAGAGAATCTCCACGTGGAAATGTGGGATTGCGGAAGCAATTGCGGGATTGCGGAAGGGTAATTGCAGTCTTGTAAATGGACAGTCACTTAGAAGAGCTTCACTTGTGCGGGAAGCAACCGGGCACGCGAGGTTTTGAAGGGAGCTGTCTGTCCTGGTCTGCCCTCTAGAAGACCCAAGAGCAGGCGGAAGCTCTTCTAGACACCGACCCATCCTCCTGCCTCCCTTCCGTGCTCGGGCACTTCCTGCGCTCTCCCTCCGTGGCACCTTCCTTGCCCAGAATCCTACCATGGGCTGTGCTACCCCCTTCCTTCTGTCCTTGCCCCGTCTCTGAAGGGTTTGGTTGGTGATGGGTTGCGACGGCGCGTGCGCTCCACCTCTGCTTTTACTGTGCGCACAGGGACAGTCCTTTCGTCCGAGTTCAGGCGCTGCAGGGTCTGTTCATCCTGCCCACAGGACAGCAGAGCTATCTGCATTGCAGAGCTATAATTCAGTTTTCAAACCTTTTCTGAAATTGCTGAGCTATTTATATTTTGGCTTCGGTCCAAGGCTTGGTTGTTATTTGCATGAGTGAAGATGGCTGAGAGGTGACATCAAAGAGTCGCTTGTTATCAAACTGTCATAACCTTCCTCTTCTGCCTTCCCTCGTGATCCCATCCTACCTAACACCGTGTGTGTACCCAGCTCTCACCTACCGACTTCCCTTACCTGTTAAAGTGCTGGGTGCAGGATGATCAGAACATGCTGGTCTGGAGGGATCTCTTCTTTAGGCTAGAAAGCTGTAAACAAGCTTTCAAACTGTCAGAATTTTACACATATTAATCGCTAACCTTACTCAGAGGCCGTGCAAAGAGACTGAACCTGAGCAATGATGCTTTCAGACGGTAGCTTCTCCTGACAGTGCCAAGGTAACATGTGCCAAAGGTGCAAGGCTCTTTTGTTTCTGATACTGTCATCGTTTTTGACAGTCCCCACAAATAGCAACAGAGCACATCTGCAGTCCTCATGATACAGGAAGAATCAGATACCTTCTGAGTTCCCCGATTGTTTTCCTATTGCGATTGCAGAAGAAGAAAGGCTGGCGTAAAGCAGGCAAAGGCAAGGACTGCAATAAATAGAATAAATATAGACAAGAAAAACATGGATAATTGAGTGTCTACCAACAAAAAAATGAATGGAAAATAACTGATGGGAGAGACAGCTGAGTTAATGATCCCCCAACAAGGCTAAGTGAGAAATACTGAAAATACAGGATAATATTGTATATTTTTGTACTCACTGCAGTAATGCTTCATTCTCATGTGAAACTTTCTATCAGCTTGAGTCATTTTGCAATGACCTAGATCGTTGTCCCTACTTAGGTGCACCAAGAGTGACTCATGGGATTCTAACTCTTGAATTCTACTCCGTGAGTAGCTATGCCTTACTAAAGTAAAAGACATGGCGGGTGGTCTGAGGTAGCCACATGACGCTTCCATGCCTTGGACTCACGGTCTCACTGCGTAAAATGTCACCGAGCAATGTCCAGTTCCTTGCTTTTTGTTTTGTCAAAGGTAATCACACTTTTACTCCTGCTCCTTGAAGAAGAGCAGCCAGATTTTCTCACTCAGATGGACAGCTGTGTCTGAAAAAAGCACCCCACCTGATTTAAGTCCAGGCATTGCTTCCAGGTTTTGCTTCTAGAAGTCGATGAACAAATCTTTTTATATGTGTATGCCATTGCACACGTGTGCACATATGTACCACACACGTATTCTACACGTGTGTCCCCAGTATGTCCACCTCAGTAAGTCCAGCTTAAAAGCAGATCACTTATGTGCTTCACCCCTGCTCCACCACAGCGCCTTTCAGCCGTAGCAGGAGCGCTGTAGCGACGCGCACAGTGTGAGTAGGCAACAATTCTTCACACGCTCGTGTGGATGTAACTTAACAGGCAGGGCCTGCTGTGCACTGAGCTGCCTCATTCAGCCTGGGCAGAAGGGGAAATGCTTGAGTGCCCGCTCCTCAGTCTGCCCCGTAGCAGGCCCTGAGCACGTTTGTTCTCTCTTCCATCAAACGCTACTTGCTCGCTCGGCCAGTGAAGAAACTGGTCTGCGCCACGTACGCACAGAGCGGTCTGGAGATGTAGCGGTGTCTAGCTCTGCAGGACCGCTCTGTAAATCTGAGACCCATCTCTGAGGTCTGCCTTGGATCGCAGTCTGAACGTCTCTCAGTAACATCACGCTACTGATGAGAAAGCAAACGCCACATGGGAAGGTACAAGAGAAGAGCTGCGAGACACTCGAGTGGTAGCTCTGCCCACAGCTCCGCAGGAATATTCTGCCTTTTTTGGAGTGCTGCTCTTCAAGAAACACAGGCACAACGCAGCGAAGAGCTCATAGCTCCCATGGAAATGGGATCTACAAAAGGAAAGGTTGAATCAACTGGAGTTAACGGGCACCTTCAACACCCTCGGAGGGTGTTTCCTCCAGCTCCAACGCAGCCCGCGGAGCAGCAGCTGCAGAGGGTGCAGCAGAGCAGTGGGCTCCGAGCGCAGCTCCTGCCGCAGCCGCAGCCGCAGCCGCAGCCGTGAGGCAGGAGCACAGCGCCCTGACTCCCTGCCAGGGCGTCAGCCTCGTGCTCCACCACCGGCCTTGGAACACTGCCTGGGTATGCAGCTCTGGGGACTTGCCGCGCGGGCCTTTGTGCATCTTCCCTCAGGTACTTTTTACTTCTCCTTCTCCACATTTACATGGATTACCGTAGACTTACATGGATTCACACACGCGTGACATGTAGTGAGGATGGGGCCAAACTCTTCTCTGTGGTGAAGGCCAGAGACAGGATGAGGGGCAATGGGTACAAGGTGAAACACAGGAAATTCCAGCTCCATGTGAGGAAGAACTTCTTTCCTGTGAGGGTGACAGAGCCCTGGAACAGGCTGCCCAGAGAGGCTGTGGAGTCTCCTTCTCTGGAGATCTTTCAAACCCGCCTGGATGCCACCCTGTGCCACGTGCTCTAGGTGGCCCTGCTGGAGCAGGGGGGCTGGACTAGATGATCTCTGGAGGTCCCTTCCAACCTCAACCTGTCTGTGATTGTGTGATTCCATTCTGAACTAGGAAAAGGATTCCCAAATATTCACTCTGGTCTGAACTACTGCTCCTAACATGTGTTCTGGTAACTTTCTGGATGGAAGTAATAGACACAGCATGGCTAGAAACAGACTTTTTTTTTTTTTTAACAGTGGCCTTGCCTACATATAAAATGACATTATTTAATTAATGTAATTAGACGAGCATGAAACCAGTTGTTCCTGTTCTAGGAAGGAAGGCTTATTATGATTTGTCTAAATTCATTATAAACTTCAGCCTTAAAAATAGACCCTTCTGAAATAAGAGTTCTGTGCTACAGCAATTAAATCAGTGTCCAAATCATTTATGTTAAATTGGCATGTGGACATAGCCTGGACAGAAGTTGCTCAGATCTCAGCGAAAATGTTATTTAAAATAGATTTGTGTAAATATATTCTTCTGATATTCTGCAGCCAAACAATTACACTGTCTCACTTAATTTAATGAACCACAAAGTCATTACTTCTTACAATCAGGAAGGAGTATGGGATAAGCAGTTGATCTCTCGAGCTCCCTGGCTGTCACTTCACTTGAGGGAGATATTTCTTTGACATTTTTTGAGAGTTTTCAAAGAAATAGCCCCAGACATAGCAGCTTAGAGTGATTAATGACTTCAGTGCTTTAACTATAGATTTATCTGATACCAAACAGCCAGTGTGTGGGGAAAAGAGAAGTTTGAGTGTTACCCCCTGCCTTTGCACGGAGAAATTGCCTGTGCAATGTAATCCTACGGGAGACAATTTTCTACTGTCTGTGATTCTTCTTAAGAAGAAAAAAATCTACACTCCTATGACAACCAAAGATATTTTTGGCTGGCTAGACACAGATTTAATTCATATGATTTGCTCAAATGGTGTAATTAAAATGGTGTAATTATGATATTAATTTTCATCAAGTTGCCTAAATACAAATAAAAGTGCCAGAATCAGAAGATTGAATTGACAGCCAATGAAATACCCAGAACGCACAGGAAATACCTCAGACTAAAGTAATTTACGGATTACCAGAATGAGGAGGAATGAGGCACCAGAAGAAAAGAGAAACACGACCTTTGAAGAGAAGAGGAAATCAAGTTATATACAAATTCCATTTTTGCTGCACTTAACCAGCCATGCTTATTTTTTTCCCCAAGTAATTCTTATGTTAGTCCTGTCTCTAACATCCAAAAATATTCCTGAGATTCTAGATAATACCATTACTGTAGTAGATAAGTGAGGGCTGAAGACATCTGACAGGTCCTCAGGAGCCCTTGGAAGGGTCTTCAGGCTACTGGATTAGGGGAAAGAGCATGGGAACACTCAGAACACACAGAAAAGGATATTACAAGGAGGAACAATAACAAAGAGCCGATATAACTTTCAGGAGTAGCGAGGTCTTAGTCATAAATTTGCAAATCATCCAAGACCAAAAAGATTGGAGAACTAGCTTTTGTGGGATTTAGGAAACTTCAGAGAAATTCATTAGTCTTAGCTGTATGATGGATGAATGAGGCAGTGAAAATAAAAGCTACTTTCCTCCTTAACTCTCCGGTTTATCAATGGGTATCAAGCCCTTATATGTATTATTTCTGGATGTGTGTAATTGTAACATGTACGAGCATGAGTAAGCATATTGTTGCTGTGGGAATTCTTAACCTAAAGATGAAAACAGCCTAATTTTGTGTCTCTTGCACTGGTGAAATGAACGAACAAACAAACAAAAAAACAGCCAATGTTTGATGATTATACAGTAATGTTGTTGAAAGACACAACTGGATCGCTCAGAGGGTAACTGAGACAGCAACGTGCTGCGCATGAAATCCAGGTTAAGGGAGACATTGCAAACTAAAGACAATTCTAAAGACAAGAGATAACACAGAAGCAAATAAAACAGTCAAAATTGTGATTTATAGCGGTGAGTGATATCATAGTACTTCATTCCAGAAAGGTTTAAACCAACTTATGCTTGGGCTAATTCCTATTATCTTATAAAATGGAGACAGCTGAATAGATTGGTGTACGATTTTAGAGTCCTTGAGTGCTTTATGCTATGCAATTTAGTTCCCGGGATTCCCTGGTGCTCCAGAGAGTTATCTGATGCCAGCATCATCCCAGGAGCAACGTTCCTGAATTAATGACTAGAATTGGGTCAACCTTGTCAAGGGAGAAGCTGTAAATATCCTAAATGTGGAATTTCTTATTGTGTTCCTCAAAGTTATGAGTTGGGAGAAAGCAGATCTTTAAATAGGACCTAACAGGCACATTGAAAATGAACCTAAACTCTACAAACTTCTTGATTATTTTTTTCCAATCTGTAAGAATGTAAGAATGTTTCTATTCCTTATGAAATTAGGGAACAGGCTTAGAGGAGTTGGTGGGTAGTCAGTTCAGATGTCTGGCTGTTTTTTTTCTGGGTTTAATGTACATATTTCATGGTTCTGGAATGATGTTTTAGAGGTACTGTGAATTTGTTGTAGGTAATTAACCCATACGGAAATCTGACTCCCAGTGATGTCTCAGGATTCATCATCATAAAATGAGTCACTGAAATTAGAGATATGCTGGGAAAATTTTGAGCTGGTCACTCAAAAATGTAGAGTCACTGAGCACAAACACACATGCACAAAACCCAAAACAAGTGTATCCATTTATCTGATCTATGTCATGCAGAAAGATAAAAAGTACCTGAAGTAATCTAGATGAATACGGTATCCAAGATAATAGCAAAGCATACAGTTAAATTCTAGGACTGAAATTTTGCCAGACTGTAACCTTTATCTTTGTTCCAAACCTATCAATTATAAAAAATCCAACCACAATGATTAGAGCATCCCATATTAGACTAGTTTTGTGCTGATGTTGAATGGTTTGAAGATCTAGTTAGCTGTTCATACACATTCATTTCCTGTTCATCCTCCAAGAATAGAGTTATCTTTATAAAATTGCAAGCATATAAAAACAAAACTCCCAACTTTCCATCAGGGAAATTATCTGCTTACTCAGCATTTATGGATTTTGAAAGTCTGCAGGGGAAAAACATGCAGACTTTGCAAGACATTTGACATTTATAATTACTGTAACTGTAAAATACAGCATATTGTTTGTTCCGGTAATATGTCTGAGCAGCAATAAAGTATATGTCTCTCCTCCAGGTTTCAGCTGTGGGAAGTATTTTGACAGAAGGATGCATGGCACAGAACTACATGTGGGTAGAGTTACATTTTCTTTTTAGCTGCAGAAGAGAGGCTTTCAAGTTTGTCAGAAATCTTTGGTGCATGAGTACCTTTTCCTATGGAAAAAATATCTTTTATGTTGTTTTCCTTTTCTTCTGATGGAAGGAGATGGTTGCCATATGGATTGTACACAGCAGTATCGCTATCAGGAAAGGGTTGTACTGCCATTAGTGGGACATCATGGTGTTTATTATAACAACAGATGTGTGACAGCGGGCACCATCAGGTGGAGCAGCACTAGTCCTGTGAGCCAGCAGCTGGCACACGGTCTGCACACCACGTCGGTCACTGAGCCCCTTCTGGTGCCTCCTACCTCTAAGCACTGGGCCTGTCCGAAGCCACGCTCTCCAATCCTGGGTAGCATTTCCTGCATTGGAAATATAAGTATAAATCACAACCACTGGAACTGGGAGCTCTTCCTAGCTGCTGGCAACGTAGTACCACCTCTCTGACATATTCACCCTTTCTGTCTTGCTTGGGAACAGGAAATACGTCCTAATCTGCACCACCAGCCTGTATAAACACCATCAAAATCACTACCAAAGAGCTACCATAAAAATTATAAGAGCCGCTCATTATTTTATACTCATAGCCAAGTAGCAGGACTCAAATCTAAACTCTGTTCAGAGTAGGAGGAAGTTGAAATACTTAGAGACACTTAGAGATACTTAGCACTGGCTTGAGAACCCCATCTCCTGTCTTGCAGACCATGGGAGCTGCTTTGACCCTTTCCTTTTTGGAACCGGAGGCTCTTTCACCTTTGCACCGACAGACTGGAGGCAACTACTGTTCAAGGATTCAGAGAGAATATTTTCATTTCCCTCTCCTTTTTTGGAAGGGCTCAGTTCTAGAAAGGAAATGCCATCATTTCTTTCTTAGTCTGTGGTTACAATGATTATAAATAATACTTTCATAAATAAAGCTTTCATGGAATTTAGAGCTTTGTGGTGGCCTGAAATCAAAACCCTTAGTGGTTTCATACAGTGTGGTTAAGTGGCCTAAATTTCAATGCTTTTCCAAACAGTGGAAGATTGGGAATTGTGCTTCCTGGTGATGTTTGAGCAATTGTGTCTACCTCAGCCGAAATGGAGGAACATGGAGAGAAACAGAAATGAAAATTACATTACTTAAACATATCGGTCAAGCTTGTCTTTCTGTGATATTTTTCTAAGCTACTTAAGGCACGTATTTGTAGACAGACCCCTTGCGTAGTCACCTTCATTCCTTTTTGTACCTTAAACTGAGTATATTAGGGGAAAGGAATACCCAGTATTTGTTTGTGGGACAGCTTTTATGAGGGAACGTATGAAACTTCACACTGTGTCTTTTGCAAGCCCTTTTCAGGAATAATCTTCAAGTCTACAGAATCACAGAGTGCTTAAGGTTGGAAGGGACCTCTAGAGATCATCTAGTCTAACCCCCCCTGCTCCAGCAGGGACACCCAGAGCAGGGACACATCGCGGTGGGTTTTGAAGATCTCCAGGGAAGGAGACTCCACAGCCTCTCTGGGCAGCCTGTTCCAGGGCTCTGTCATCCTCACAGGAAAGAAGTTCTTCCTCACATAGAGATGGAACTACCTGTGTTTCAACTTGTACCCATTACTCCTTGTCTTGTCACTGGCCACCACAGAGAAGAGTTTGAGTTCCAGAATTAAACACAACCGTACAACTGTGCACCCGGTCTGTATAACCTGGATAGCGTTGAGGGAATCGCATTATTAACTGACAACTGTAAAAGAACAGCTATGACCTGAGGCTGCTAGGTACAGCCGAAGCTCAGCAAAGCCATGTGCAGGTTGCTCCAATGATAGCTCCAGAGTTCTTGCTTGCTAGGGCTTTCACGGTGAATGCTGACAAGCTCCGTGCACAATACTGCAGACCTCTGTATGAAGCAGTCGTGCCTCAGAAACCTTAGGAGGTCACAGGATGCTTCTGTGTCCCTTCAGTTGTGCCTCCTGTTGTTGCTCACCACAGAGAATAATGTTTCAATTTGTTCTAACATCACCTCTGTCCTTTGATGGACAGGCTCTTCTGTACCAAGCTTTGCTCTTATTTTCGTTACATATGTGGAGAAAAAAAAAAAAAAAATNTCAAGCTTTGCTCTTATTTTGGTTACATATGTGGAGAAAAAAACAAATTTTCTTCATCATTTGCTTCTGAATAGAATTTTGATTCTCCTGGGTCAGATGAAGTGATACTGTGTAACTTGAGAGGCCAGCAAAAATATCCATAAAAATTCTGCAGTTCTTCTCTAGTATTAGCTGTCAATGAATACAGGAATTTCAAGTGAAACATTGTCTCTGTTAGGTGTCCTGCTGCACTGGGTTTCAGGAAGACTGTTATAAATATAGCTCAGTTATCAGGCAAATCGTTACAGGTCTCTGCCTTTGTGTCCACCGTTAAATGGGATAACTGTAATAATAACTTTCTTTTGGAAAAACAAACAAACAAAAAAAAAACAAATAAACTTTGAGCCCTACTCACCAAAAGGCTAAAGAAGTACTGATTCATGAGTAATATGTTAGGCATATTGTTCCTATATACAAGTATGTTTCAATTAATGTATCTGGAAAACTATTCTGGGGACAACATATAGAGTCTGCACATTTCTGCATAATCCTGTTTTTCCCCTAGAGGTGGAGAATAGAACAGATCACATAACCTAAGACCAACTGCTAATTCTTGGCTAGTCTCAGAAGCAGTGAAGGGTTTCTCATGCTTCACACAAACTGATGTTTCTTTCTAATGGCAGCTAAGGATCATTTGTTACAGGAAAAAAAGGAGCAGCAGCAGCAGCAGCAACAGTTTTCTTCTCCACTTTTCTTCTGCACGCTTCATCCTGGTCTGGAGGGATTACTTCTTGCAAGAGCAAATTTATTATGTCCCTCTCTATATGGGACACGACCTTCTCAAGAACAGGCACTCTTAAACAATGCTAAACCAAGAGTGATGCTTCCTGCCCGCACTGCACAGATGGAAATTGCAGCAAATGTCAGACGGGAGGTCGGAATCCATCAGAGGCCTCGAGGAAAAGGAGCTCCACTAGTAGTGTTAGTGCCGTTAGTGCCTACTTGCTCACAAGACTTTCTTGAAGTCTCTGTATACACGTGTGAGCATTTGGGTATGCAGTGCCATAGACACTGTTTTAAATAGTCTATAATGAAGCAGGGCTCCTCCAACCACAGTGCTTTTGGTGTGAGTCCTAAGCAAAACCAGCATTAACCCAGCGCGTCCCTAGTGTTTGGGGTAGCCCCAGCCCTTGTGACCAGCCCCGTATCTTCAGCGCAGATTGCTTTAACTAGCGAGGACACAAATCCTAGAGCAGTACAGGAGCTCAGGTTCACCACAACATGTTCATCATTAGCTTTTCCTGAGGGAGGATTCAGAGAGGCTGCTGAACACATCCAGCTCCAGTCATGTTGGTTTATGTGTGTTTATAATTCTCTTCCTCTACACCTTTATAGTTATTGTTTGCAACTGATCAGCTTGGAGGAAGTATATTTTGTAGTGGCTCTCCTAGGCTCTGATGCTGTCCAGTAATAAACGCTGTAGTAGTCTGGGCTGGAAACTGATTTCTTATCCTTTGCTACAATAGGCCAGACCTATTGGACTCAGTTATACTCAAGGTCAAACACTTTAAGGATTATATTTAACTTACTTTGCTTTATGGATGCATCCACTATTAATGGATAAAACTATACGAACTGTGTGAATAATTGTTTATAACATTTGGCCAGAACACAAAATGAGCACTGAGTATTTATTGCAGTTAGGAATAAGGGCTGCTTGCCATTATACGCTAAATACCAACCACAACCCTTAAAAATCAAATCCAAGCTTTGCACAGACTCTGCTATTGGAGCATGAAATACTCACAGAATTGAGGGAATGGTATAAAACAAGTTATTTTAATCTGGTGCAATCAGAAAATATCCATTTACCTTGCAAATCTATGACAGCATTTTCATACTGCCTAAAATCTGATTCCAGTGCACTTGTTCTGCTAACATTTGCACATTAGAAAATAAATGGGACATTGAAGAGGAAAAGTCCCATTATTTTGGAAGGTGAGAGAGGGCTGAAATGACGCACAGGTTCGGTTCCAAAAGATGTGGCAGGAATACAAGATCCTGTAAATGAAAGCAGCCAGCAACTGGGTTTTTGAAGGGATGAAGCTCTGTTGTTCTCATGTGCTTTGGGTAAGGGCAAGAGAAAAAGGAGGTGTTATTCTATAACCCCAGGAAAAAGGTCTTTGCTTTGATCTCCTCAGCCAGCACTGCTTTCTCAGATCCAGCCTGAGTGCGAAGCAAGTGAGCAGAGTATCAGCTCCACCCTCAGGGGCAGAGAGGGAAATGCAAAGCCAGCAGGGAAGCATACACAGAGCTCACGAGTGCACACGCTATGAACGAGAAAGTCTTTGTATGGCTGTACCGTTTGTACAGTTGTAGCAAGCAAACAGCAAGGGGAAACTGGAGAAAAAGGTCTAGAAAGACATTTATAGTGAAACAGGAATACCAGTATAATCAGTCCTCCATGGTTTCTTTCTCATGAGTGGGTGGGTAATAACATCATTTATTTTGGTTGTTTGAAATGCTTTTTGTTGAGTGCTCTCACTTACTGCTTTTCTCTATGCTTCTTTTTACAAACATCTCTCAATAACAATTTTTTTTTCCAAAAGGAGGGCTGCATAGGAACTATGCCCAGAATAGCCAGCCTTCCTGGTTGTGGATCTTACTTGGGACCAAACTAATGGAGATGAGAATAAACCTCAGCATTCAAGTTCTCACTGAAATGGAGGGCAGCAGAGACCTCTCACAGCTGAATTTCAGCGTTTTTACTTGATGTAATGGCATTATGGCTCGATGATCGCTACAGCTTCTCAATGACTGTAAATTGTCATTGAAATACTTCAGGCCAAGCAAGAGCTATGCTTAGCAGTTTATTCTTACCTTCAGCTTATTCTGCTGCTATCCTCAACATAAAGCACTAGTGCACTTCTCAGGGCTCACTGGCAGAGGGAAAGGGAAGAGTCTGAAAATACTGTGTAGAAACAGACTTGACCATAGGAGCAAAAGACTGGGGTTTGAGCTTGAGCTGGCCTGTGATTTCTACCTGTGCGAGAGCAGAATGGAGCCAGCCACTTCCAGCTCTCCATGACAAAAGCTCTGCCCCATCCCTGTGTTCATCCATCTGGCTCCTTTTGGGCAGGAAATGGTGACAGAGTTACAGCAATTGCACAAGCCAGGATAGGATTGTTATAAATTCAGTGAAATGCCTCGGGGCTTGATGCTGAACTATATTCAGAAAGTCGGGAGGGAAAGCTTAGGAATGTATTAGTGATTTAAAAATTAAAAAATAAAATATCCTCCAACCTCGTGTATCAGTGCACAAGACCAAAAAACCTGCATTACACAAATAATCCCTCCCTATGTTAATGAGGGATAAAAATATATGTTTATATATATAAAAAATAATTAAATTAAAGAACAATTATCAGTTCTATTTCTACTTCCTTCATCTCAATTATTTTGGACAAAAAATAACAGTCATTCCTTTTGCTCTTTTTCCCAAGTAACATTGGGATTCTGATTTGTCTCTCTTCTCAGATAGAGGTGAGCAGAGGGGCAGAATTTAATTTGGGATGCAGTTTTGTGCATTTTAATAATTTGTACTCTTTATGAGTCCTAGCTAGTCCTAGCTAGCTGCATTTTGAATTACTCTAGAGATTGAATAGTTTCAGTTTGTTTTTATTACAGGTGACTGAATAAGTTGTGTTTTATTTAACTGTTGCTAAATAGCAATTTGTTCAAAAGTACAGGTTTGCTAGGGGAGAATGAAAATATTTATTCTGCTCAAAATACTTTTTGTCTCCGGTCAGCCAAAATGCATTACTCAATTTCTTTTCAGATTTTGTCCATAGAAAACATCCCTAATTCTCTAGAGAGCTCAAGTGTGTAAAGTAGGAATGAAAGCAGTATTTTTAAGGCAATTATATGCCTCACATTTTTTATTCATTACATATCATCTTGCTAATATTCTTTTTGCCGGAGTATGGCAATACACTGTGGTGGACAGAATATTTTTCCTTCCCTCAAGCACCAGAAGTGCACTGAGATTTTCAAGCTTGTATTTTACCGAAAAAATGTTATCTGTTTGGGATCTCTAGCTGAAAATGCTGTGAAGATAGAAAGCTATTATTTAGCTATTCTTTTATTGCCACCGTATGGTTAGGACACATTAAACTAGCTCTCTCTTGCTTTCCTTCCATCACCCATTTTTTTCACCCAAACTTCATTCAGAATTAATCCAAGGGAAGCTCTGGATGTTCACAGGAAGAACCCCGGAGTTTGAGGCGGTTAAAGTCAAGAGTTGTTTAAATGAGTCCTTGCTGGGGCAAGAATATGAAACCCCACATATTTCTTTCTTTTGCTGCCCTTCCTGGGACCTACCTACTGCCTCTGCCGCGGCGCTTCGGGGGCTGTGAGCAGCTCAGCGAGGCGGTACTTCCCTCCCCATTAGATGGCATGGCAGGCACTTCACTGAAAGACGTCTTGTGCTAACAACCTCTCTTTGGGCAGAGGCTGCGCTTTCCCTGGCAAGCTCCTGAACGCTTCTTTGCCGCCTTGGTTTCCCCAGGTTTACAGCGCTCGGACGTGCCTCTCACCTGCCACTCAACCCAGCGCACCGAGTCCCTGCGCGTCCGTGAAACTGAGGGTCCGGAAAGCAGCCGGCTGCTAACTCGGAGCGGACTCCCGTGAGGGACACGGGGAAGCTGCACCATTTGTCAGGCGGTCTGAGGGATGTGTCTGGAGATGCTAAAGGCAAAGAGACGCTCCCAGCCCAAGCTCATCGTGCCATCAGTGCAGTGGCCGAGGTCTAGACCGTGAGGTCTCAAATGGAGGAAGGATCTGAGAGGCAGTGACCCAGGAGGCCTCCAACACCCCTCTTATGTGTCGCCGTCTCTCTGATCCCTGTTGGGAGGCTGCTGCGGAGCCGGCAGGCACAACCCCCGGGTGCCTTTTCCTCAGGGACCACACCGAGCAGCGGGTGCTCATGTGGCCCCAAAGCCGCTGCTCGGACGAGGGCTGCCGGCCGCGCCGCGCCGCGCTCTTCCCTGCGGCTGCCCCGGCTTGCCGAGGTGCCCACACAAACCAGCCGCAACGGGGCGGCCGGGGCCGGGGCCGGCGCTGCGCTCATGGCGCAGGATACGGCGGGGGCCCCCGCGCGGGCGGGAAAATGGCGCCCCGGGAGCGGGAGCAG